>CAUYQG010119640.1:0-14522 GCA_963574415.1 Tarsius wallacei | reverse complement strand
GCGGCCTGACAAGCAGCCTTGGGGCGCATCCCCACCTTGGCAGCTGTTGCCTGCCCTGGTCCAAGCCACACGCCTCCCACTGATTCACCGATGTCAACTTCCCCCTCTATCTCAGACCTCATCCCATATTTACACTCAATCTTCCATACCAATCCCTCTGCTCTAACGTCTTTCCTAAAAACTTCTTTACCCTCGATCCCCACCATATAAAACTTATAAAGACCATTACCTCTCAATGTTTTATCTGCCAGCAAACTAATCCCCATGCCCCTTTAAAAATGGGAAACTTTCTCGCACATTAGGCCCAGGGCCAGCTTCCGGGTACAGACCGGCAGGTTGATTTTACTGTCATGCCCTCAGTTCGCAACATCAAATACCTCCTTGTCTCGGTCGACACCTTTTCTGGATGGGTAGAGGCCTACCCCACCACAAACAAACGAGCAGCAACCGTAGGGTCCATCCTTGCTAATCACATAATTCCTAGGTTCAGTGTCCCTTTATCTCTCCAATCTGATAACGGACATGAATTTACCTCACGGGTGGTACAATCCCTAACAACAGAACTCCACATTAACTGGCATTTCTGGTATCAAACCCTTTTTTCCTGGCCCCCCTGGCTCACCACCTTAGTCTCGGCAGTGACTGGCCCAATAATCCTCCTCCTGCTAGCCGTTACCCTAGGACCTTACATCATTAAATATCTCCTCACTTACATAAAAACCGCTGCTTCAAACTTTTCAAATCAAAGTCTTAACCTCCTGTTACTTAATAGTTACCAGCCCATCCCAGTAGAAAATCCAGCACTGTAATACCCAAAACTTTCATCTATTTTTTTCCTTTTAGATATGTTCTGTTCCAGGTTCTCTATTTACCTCCACATTCTACTCCAAGACAGCTGGTACCACCCTCATGCCCACTGGAAGACTGGCCGGAACAAGTCACCATTCTACATTTACAAGGAACTTTCATGGAACTCTCATCTTCAGAAATCTTCACCTTCAGTGCCTATCTCTGGACCCTGTTCTGGCTGGTTCTGTGCCCTTCCCCCACCTCACCCCACAACGTCCACATCCAGCAAGAAGCACCCAGAAAGAGTAATGATGCCCCTCTCCCAAATAAACAGAAAAGATGGGAATGAAGGGTGCAGGGAACAGTCAGAAGGGCCAACCCCCCAAGATGGCGCTGAACACTACAAAGCCACATGAAAACAACAAAGGACCTAAGTTCTGGCTTCTCCCTGTACGGTTTCCTGCGCGTGCAAAGTTCACACCTGCGAGCCAACAATCTCCTCCTATGACAAATCATCCATGTTGTACCCTCCAATAGTAATGTAACACAACTTTGGCCCACCCTATTTCCGCTCTGCTCTACCCAATAGAATGCTAACACGACCTTTCCCTGCCCTCGCTAAACTAATAAATACAGCCCTCTCCCTGCATAGCTCTCTCTCTCTCTCACTCCTTCTCTCCCTCTCTCCCTCTCTCTCTCCCTTTCTCCCTCTCTCCCTCCCTCTCTCTCTCTCCCCTCCTAGCTCCCTTCAGCTACAGACCCTTTCCTGTAGCCGCCACTTTAATAAATCTCTTGGTCCCTAATGGGTGTGGAGTTGTTACTGGTGCCTAAGTTCTTTCAGGGGTGGTATTCAAAGTTTCTCCTTATTGACTTTAGAAGGTGCAGAAGCACTGCTCTTGATATCCATGGCCTATGATCCTAATATGGCTGTTTGCTTTCTGCTCTACCACCCCAACCATATGTGCAAAAGATTGTGTGTGCTGATGGTAACAGGATCTTGTATAATGGGCTCTATCAATGCTTTTGTTCACAGTGTATATATACTTCATATGCCTTATTGCTAATCCAGGGCCATCAATCATTTCTTCTGTGATGTTCCAGCAATGGTGACTCTGGCTTGCATTAACACCTGGGTCTATGAATGCACAGTGTTTTTTAGCACAATCCTCTTTCTTGTGTTCTTTTTATTGCTATTGTGAGTACCTGTTGCTGAATTTGCCTTGCTGTCTATGGCATGTACTCAACAGAAGGGAGGAAGAAGGGCTATCCCACCTGTAGCACTCACCTCACCGTAGTGGCTCTCTACTGTTCATCCTTCCCTTATACCTATCTATGCTCAAAAATCCCTTTGATCTCCAGCAGAGGACAAGGCTCTGGCTGTCTTCTACACCATCCTTACTCCAATGTTCTGCCTCATTATATATATAGCCTGAGAAACAAGGCAGTGACAGGAGCCCTAGGATGAGTGAGTCAGAGACTCTGCTCTGTGAAAATCTGGACACACTTTCGGCCTTAGAGTCCAAGCACTAGATTCTTGTCAATTTTGCAGTATACAGTCGTTAAGCAAGATATTAATCCATGTCTAGAGCATTAAACAAAAATTAATATAGAGGATTTTAAAAAATTAGGCTTGACATGAAGATTGTACATAAAAAGCATTAATTTTTATTCTGTGTGTGTTCATTGTATTCCATCAAAGTAAAGTGTATACATTTTCCATTAAATTGTGAGCACTTGGGTTTTATTAAGTGAAGAAATTATCGCTTCTTGTCCTTTTGACTAGGATCAAGTGTAGTACCAGTTAGGTATTATTAAATGAAGAAATGGAAATGGAAAATGTCCAGGCTAAGGATATCATTTAGATAATAGATCTACAACACTTCATCCCTCTCTATTGTTAATTTAAGACAAATTATTTAGGGTTGCCAATTCATGACAAAATAAATTTTATTTAATCTTAACTGGTAGTGTGCACAGGTCTTCTTTTTCAAAACGCTCTGGCAAAGTGACAGATATAAGAATTAGGAAAGAGCCTGTCAAATATTTAGAAGCTTTTCCATTAATTTGAGGGAAATATGAGAAGTTTGTATCATTTTTGAGAAAGTCTTGTAATTAACTTTGAATGCAAGAAAAGTAATTTGTAGTAGGTTTACATTAGGATATATAATTATGTCTGGTGAGTAGCCAATCTGGCTTAAGAAAAACAAGAGTCTCTTCATAAGAGGTTGTATATAAACAGTCTATTGAATGTGACTTAGATTATTTGAGCCATCCCCTAGGTGTTTCACAACACACTCAAATTTTGCAACCTGGGTAGCCACTTTTATTCTTGTGTAAGATGTTCTCTTGTGGACAATTTTGTTTACATCTACTAGTCTCACAAATAAACAGATCTATAGAGCTTGGGTAGGGGGAATAAACTTCCCTGCTATGGTATTTTTTTATACCTGTTTAGGCATGTGCCTAATAAGGGTCACCATTATTTCCAAAGTAATCTGCTTAGTTATATACTATGAGTGAAAGGGCATTGTTGCTCAGAACAGCCTGCTGCTGATATACTCTTTAAACTCTAAGGACAGAAGTGAAGAAAGGAGGTAAGCTGGGCACGGTGGCTCATGCATATAATCCCAGCACTTTGGGAGGCTGAGATGAGAGGATAGTCTGAGCCCACAGCTTCAAGACCAGCTTGGCAGCTTGGTGAGACCTCATCTCTACAGTAAGTCAAAAAATTAGCTGGGTGTGGTGGCACTTGCCTGTATCTCCAGCTACTTGGAAGGCTGAGGCAGAAGGATCACCTGAGCCCAGCAGATCGAAGCTGTGGTGACCGTGAGCGTGCCACTGTCCTCCAGCCTGGGTGACTGAGTGAGACTCCAACTCAAAAAAAAAAAAAAAGAAAGAAAGAAGGTAGATTGTGCAAGTATGAAAAGTCCTGGATTATCCAAACCATAACACTGATGGATGAATGATGTACAGTTGACCCTTGAACAACACTGATCTGAATTGCATGGGTCCACATATAAGTGGATTTTTTTCCCCACTTTTGCAACACATGAAAAGCAAGACCAATTCTTTCTCTTCCTCCTTCTCCTCTGCCTATTAACCATGAAGAAATCAAGCATTAACACATTTATGATGATTCATTTACACTTAATAAATAGTAAATATATTTTTTCTTCCTTATGATTTTCTTAGTAAACTTTTCCCTAGCTTATGTTATTGTAAGAATACATTCTATAATACATACAGCATACAAATATGTATCAATCAAACATTTTCATTATTGGTAAGGTTTCTAGTCAACACTAGGCTATTAGTATTTACGTTTGGAGGAAGTTGAAAATTATATGCAGATTTTCAACTGTAGATGGGTTGGTGCCCCTTCTCCAACAATGTTCAAGGGTCAACAGTATTATCGTTGGAAAAAGTCAATTTTCCAGATTAGAAGGTCCACGTTTGGATAGACTATATGTGTATATATATATATATATATATATATACTCATGCCAATTAAGCATTAGGTGTTTGCTAGACTATTTGCCGATTTAAATCTTGACTTACAGAATGGCAAGTGGGCATGACTTGTTTCTTTCCTAACTTAAGATAAATGGAATTTTCTCATCACAAGCAACTGTAAGAAAATGTCATAATGATGTAAAAATGTGTAATAATTGCTTGCTATTGAAAGACATCTAATCTCACTTATATACAAAACAGTCAAATTTGTATTAAAAAAAGATAATCACTGCTTAAGACTAATAACCAAGTACTTGCTAAACACTCTTACTCGTATTAAATTGTGAGGGACACAAAGACTCAAATTTCACACAAAATGATGAGAAAATATAGTAATTGCAAGTTAATTTAGTTATTTTTTCTTTCATTGTAATAAATACTATTAATCATACAATGTCCTCAAGTCCACCAACATTAACATTTTATGAATAAATTATTTTATTTTATTATTCAACTTAGGTAATACAACTATTTTATTTTGATTTGATTAATTGGTGCACTGTAACATAAGCAATACTAGGTATTTTGAATAGACATTTCAGCAACTAGATAAATTTTAAAAGATATTTCTGTTTACCAAGAACTGTATTTACTATAGTCATGGGAAAAAATGTGAAAGTAGTTCAAATTTTACATAACTAAAAGTTTGTTAATTTTAAATAAATATTAATTCTATTATTCTTCCTTAACGATAACTTGAGTGGAAGACAGGAATTATAACCAATATTTCCTTAATATCTTCAGCACACATATCTTTCATAGTGGGCAGTAAGTCCTCAAAAACTATTGATTTTTAAAAATTGATTAATTAGTTTTTTTAAAAATTGTTCTTGTTTTTATTTCTCTCTTTATCCAATTTTATAATTATCATAAAATGATTTTCTATGTTAGTAGGTCAACTATTCTGGTAGATTTATGGGCAAAGCCAATATTCATGCTAGGTTTCCCAGTCTTAAACTTTGCTGCTGAGTGTGTTTGAAGGTTAGCACTATTAATCTGTTTTAAGACTGCTGAGCATAACTCTAGAGGTAATAATTACAAAAGTTAGCATTTAATGAGTGTTAGTGCCAGCCACTGAGTAGCAGACACTGCTAACCATCTTGCATGTATGATTTTATTTTATTTTTCATAAGCTTCTAGAAGATAGGTTCTCTTATTTGTCTTCTTCTCAACCTTAAGGCACAAAGAACTCAATTATTATTGGCTATCAAAGTGAAACTGACTTGAACTCAGGTCTCTCTTTCTCCTCAAGTTTAAGTTCTTTTTTCCTTTTTCTTTTTTTTTCAGACTCCTTGCTTCTACTTTTTTCCCACCAAAGCACTCAAAATGCCAAATGTTGGCTCTCTAATGATACTGCCAGAATTTTCTGTTGATTAAAACAAAGTGGATTTTATTACTTATCACAATAATTGAGATACATTTTTGACAAACTCTTAGTAGCATCTCAGAGGGGGGTGAGTATTGGTAGAATATTTTAAGGTTAAGTGGGGAGTCTTATTTAAAGTCTTTCAGTATGAGATATTGAGAGAGTGAAAGGATTGAAAACCAGAGCTTAGAGACACGTCTTGTAAAGTCACTGAAGCTAGCTGAACTATCTATTTTTAATAGTTGATGCTTTCAGGGAGTTTCTTTCTTTTTTCTTTTTTTATTTTTATTTTAAATATGTGGGGTACAATTCAGGGTTAAGTACACAAATGTTCATTATACAGATACCCTTGCTGATGAGGTGTGCCCTTCTCTCCCCTGGTAGTTTCCCTCAACCGCCAATCCCAACATTTTAAAGACTTCTGGTCTTCCTCGGCCCTGTAATCACTGCCTTACTCCAGGTACTAATCCTCTCTATACTAGACTGTTTCAAACTAAATCAAAATAGAATTTGGAATCTGATATTATCAGCTATGATTCTTAACCAAAAACACAGATATAAATTCTTTCCAATTTAAATAGAAAATATAATACTAAAAACACAAAAATAACACAGGTGACAGGTGGAAGGCTTGCAGAATCTCCAAAAACAGAGATGAATTGTGTAAAAACCTCTGCCACCAGGAGCAATTCCCAATATGTGTCTTATGTGAGTTCTGTGAAATCACCACTGTGCCCATTCTGAGTGCCATCAACAGTCCCAGAACCATAATAGAGGTGCTTATGGAAACTTGGTGAATTTATTTCTGTGTTCATGTTTCCTTAGAAACTGTGTATTTGCCCCGATTCTTTGAGTAACCCATTCCCATGTCAAGGTCTAGGATCAAAAAATCTGACAGAGAATCTACACCTATGATCTTGACCATAGCTTTAAGCAAGTCTATACTTGAATTCTATCACAGATATCGAAACATTTGCTTTCTGAGGCAAGTCAAAAGAAAGTTCAGATACATAAGGAATGATATATGGATTCTAGGCTTTGTGTTGATCCAGGAAACCTATGGCTTCTCATTTATCTATTCGCATGGCCAAGATAAGGGAGATATAGAATATGTGAGAAATTTTCTTCAGGCGTGAGGGCTGGAGAAATAAACATGGGAGAGGAAAAGAATAGAAGTGTTTTGATCTCTTTTCTCCAATTTGACTAAAACAAAAAATCATGTAGCCCAATTTGTACAAACACTAAACAGAAGCACAAAGAGGGGGAGACAGAGAGAGAGCAAGAGAGAGAGAGAGAGTGAGACTGTCATGAAGGAGTTTGTGAAACTATCGGACAAGCATTGGTGCTGCTAGGATTTAGTGAGGAAGTGTGACTCAGAGATGTGTAGAAAGGCCACCTCTTTACTTCATTAACGAACACAATATATGGCAGCAACACAAGAATGTCTGTCACTCTCCCTCTTTCTTTGGCATCTCAGTGCTTCTGCATCTTTCAGATTTTCTGGCATGGAGCTTTCCTGGAAAGATCTCAACTATGATTCTCATTTCTTCTCACAAGCTGATGGAAAGAGAGATGATTATGCCACCATGACTGTAGTCTCCCTGAACAAGTTTCTGTTCCTCTTCTTCTACTTCATTCAGACTGACTTACAGACACAAAAGTAAAAATATTCCGTATCTCACTTATATGTTGGATCTAAAAGTAAGTAGAACACATAGAAAACAATGAGCAGAATACATAGAAAACGAAGAGGAGTGGGGTGGCGGAAAATGGAGAGACGTGGGTAAAGTGGAACAAGCTAGCAGATACGTAAGATGAATGAATCTAGAGATCTAGTAAGGGCTATAGTTTAAAAATTGTAATATATATTGAAACTTTGCTAAGAGAATGAATTTTAAGTTTTCTTACTATCCATAGAGTGGTATCTATGGAATATGATGTATAGATAAATTTCATTGACTGTAATAATTATTCCACTACATAAATGTGTGTCAAACATCATGTTGTAAAATCAGTTCAGACTAGCTTAAAATTGTTCCTGGAAATTTCTAACTAAAATGTATTTTGAAGATGTCATTTACCTTCATGTGGTGCACAAATCTCTTCATTAGCTCACACACCCCTACATCTGCAGGATCAACTCTTCAACTCTCTTCTTGAAACTTTGTGCTCTCTTCACACTAGATTATCTCTGAATAAGCCATGGAAAGTCAACCTTTCCTTAAATTAGGAATGCCATGACTTGTATCTTCAGTTTATTGCACTCTATCCCCATCAAGTTCTTTGAGGAGATAAATTATATTTCTCCCTTTTCTCATGGTTAACATCAGGCATCATCTATATAAGGACACATCCCTGAGTCCACATGTACACTGTATCCTTCTGTTCTACTCCCATCCATCTCACTATTCCTAACAATGAAACATGTCATTGCAGAGTATTGTCATCATCTCTTTTTCACTATCGTTTCACGGACCATCTCTGGCCTGATCTTTGCTTCTTCATATGCCCAGAGCTTGATTAGTAAGCACCTGTTCCACATTCAAAGAATCCCTTTCTGAAAGAATGCTTTGGGTATTCCTAGCCCACTGCATTTCCACACAATCAGTAGAATGAACCTGCAAAGTGTCTACCAAAAAACACTCACTTATTTTTGTTATTATTTGCACATAATTTTATGATTTCCACATAATAATAAAATAAGCACATGTATAGCAATACCTATTTATTTATATACATTTAGTCAAGAACATATTTCATAAAGCATGAGAAACATGATATTGATACAATTTGAATTAATATATTTGTTTATTTTCCCTCTGAATCGATCCCTGACACACCTTGAAACATCTAAATTGATTATCCGAATTCATTCCTCTACCTTGGCCGAGGGCCACCCTATGTTATTAGTGATTCAACCTAGACAATCCAAGACTCAGTGGACATTGTCCTTGTGAATATCACCAAAATAAGCATGGGATTCCTTTTTCAGGTGGATAAAGACAGGAATCATAATTGCTGCTGAGTCTCCAGAAGGTCTCAAAAGTCTCAAGAGTAAGGATGATGGATTAATATATATATTAGTTTAAAGAATATTTACAAAGTTTAAAGTTTAGTCAGAAAAATGACTTTGTTCATACAACCATAGGACTGCTGTCAGCTACCCAAGGTAGTGAGTTTTTGAAAATGAGGAGATAATAAAATGTACTAATTCTAATTTTATTTTTATTGATAACATGAAAGGAAGAAGTCTTTGGCAAGTGCTTAACAGTCCTTTGTTTCAAGAATAAGTTTCAAGTGAAGTTTCAAAATGGTGACTCTTCCTTTTACACTTTTCAGCAGAAATCCTGAAGTATGAAATACAGAAAACAGCAGTTTTAGTTTAGACAACAGTTCAGTTTTGCAGCTAATTCATAAATGTGTTTTCTGGGTGGAAAAGGAGATGATGATCAATGAGAGATGGGGCCACATAATATTGGAGGATTTGCTTCTGATGAGCTCAAGTGAAACTTGAAGAGTCACGCAGATTCAAGTATAAACTGCATTGATCAAGGAATAAATGACTGCTTTGTGTTGCCAATTACTTCAAAGCCCTCACAGTAAAAGTGATGCTGTTACCTAGTTTACTGATCCCCAACCCTCCACATAAGTAATGGAGATCACTTTCTAAAAGGTTCAGATAATTAAGATATTTCAGGTAACCTAAGAAGAGAAGAACAGATCCCAATTTCTGCAAAACTTGGTGAATAGTGTTGTGGATTTTAGAGGCTTTTAAAAGTCCAGTTTGAGATTTCTTATAAAACTTCCACCAAACCCAACCTGAGGCCACCTTTTTTTGGTAAATTCAGACTCTTGCTGCACCTATGGAAATGATCGAATCAACTCAAACAAAAGCTGCTTTATTTTTTTTAATCAATAATGGTCTTTACCTGATAATAACTTTGCTCAAAAGTGAGAAAAGCATAGGGAAGAAAAATCTATACTTCAATGAGAAACTGTTTTAACTAGACTTGAGAAGATACTCTACCTTAGTTCCCAACTTGTTTCCAGGTCACCGGTCATGAATAACTATCTGAATCTCTCTGATTCTGTCATTCATCCTTATGATAATGAGACTGTATCCAAAAAATCAATGGTTTCTATTAATACATGATTCACTTACATGAGATTTTTCTCAGTATCTCATTTTCAACTTTAAGTAGAAGAAGAGAAAACAGAGATCTATGCAAGGCAATGATGCAATCTGACTTACAAAGATAGTAGTAGGAAATTCATTTGAAACCTGGGCAACATTTGGAGAATTGTACTTATCATGCTGAATATGTACATCATAATTTGTTTTACGCAGACAATTATATGAGTGTTGTTTTGTAAGTCAGTTCTTCTCATAGGAACACTTTTATATTGGAAATAATGTACAATTGTATTTCATCTGAAGTTTCTGTGAAATCATTTTTCTATGACTATATGTATAGTTGTTGCAGGGTCAAGTGAACATGCAGTAAACAAGGTGATATGAGGAAACAGAAGATATTAAAATGAGTAAATTTGAAACATTAAAATAACTATTTGCACTTTAAAAATGTATATATACTTTTTAAACTATTTAGCACCTATAAAGCATTTCTATTTTAATAATCATAATTTTTTTTTTAGTTTTGTTTTGGGTGATTAAAAGGGAGTAAGCCTGTTTTCAGATTTGTTGCCTACAAATGTTTGAATGATATGTTAGACCATGCATTTTGAAAGGTTTATATATTTATGCTTATTTAAGCATGTGTGTATATTTATGTGTATATAAACCTTTTGAATATACGTATACATAAGTGTGTATGTTTGTGTGTGTGTTTGTGTGCACTCTAACAGCTGGGGATCTACAGAAGTTCCCTTAAAAACGCTGAATCTCAGTTTTAGCATCTATAACCTGTCAGTGGTGATATCAACCTAAAGAGCTTTTTATTAAGATTAAATGTAGTAGAATCATGAAACAAGTTTTGGCACGATCCAAGGCCAAATGTGTAAAGGTAGTCAAGAAAAAATTCATGTACCTATCTTTCCTTTCATGCAAGACTTGGGCCACTTTCAAGGTTAGTTTTTCCTACTCACTGTGAAACCATCATCAGAATTCAGAATTCTTCTGTTTGTTTTTTCCTCCTACGTATCATGTAATTAGTCTGATGCCTAGATTACACAATTTATCAAGAAATTTTTTTTAATAAAGAGAAGCAAAAATGTTTTTAAATAGGTTTTAAAATGAGTTACAGCTATTTTGGTAGCTAAAAATAAAAGGAACAAAAATATCATTTTTGGATTTATTTTGACATAATAAAAAATGACCTCTTCACATTATTGAAACAAATATATAATGGTGGAGACTGCTTCTCTGTCAGAGGCCGGGCTTTAATTTTTCTTAAACAATGTTATATGATAGGATATTAGAAGACTGGAGTTTGGATAATCAAAAAGGTGCTGTATTGGCGGTCATGAGACATGGCATCAAATAAGAGATCTAACATGCCATTTATTATTTCTATTCCAGGCTCGTTTATCCTCTTCTTAAAATTAAGATAATATTTGTCGGGCTCGGTGGCTCACCTGTAATCCCAGCAATTTGGAAGGCCGAGAAGAGTGGATTGCCTCAGCCCGTGGGTTCGAGACTCACCTGGGCAACTTGGCAAGACTTTGTCTGTACAATAAATCAAAAATTAACTGGGCGTGGTAGCGTGCGCCTGTAGTTCCGGCTATTTGGAAGGCTGAGGTGGAAGGATCACCGGAGCTCGGCAGGTCGAGGCTGCGGTGGCCAGGAGCATGCCACCACACTCCAGTCTGGGCAACAGAGTGAGACTCCAACTCAAAAAAAAAAATTAAGATAATATTAACTATCTCAAGGAAAGGTTGTCATAGGCAGTCCTATATAAATTACAAATGATCAAAATAATTGTACTGTTAATTACATTAATAATTTTTAACATTTTCTCTTCTACTTGTCTATAACTACTACTATAGATTATACATTATTGCATCAGTCTAATATAATGGTTTTATATGAATTCTAAATGACATTTTTAAAAATAATTTGCTCTCCTAAATTTTCCTTTTCAAGTAATCAGAAGCCATAACTGAAGATCAATTGCTCCACAAAAACTAGAAAACCTGCTGAAATTTTCTTAAAATGTACTTGGAAATTCAGATTTGTAATAGCTTTATTACATTCCAATGTTTATTAACTTTTACATTAAGGTTAATGCACATAAGATAAAGTGCATCAGGTACATTTTTGTAGTTGTGCAGCCATTACCACCACACATCTACAAACATTTTTATCGTCCTTAACTAACTTTGGTGCTCACTAGATAATTACTCCCCTTCTCTTCATTTCCCCAGACCCTGTTATCCACCATTCCACTTTCTTTCTCTATGAATTTGACTACTCTGAGTACTTCATACAGATGAATATTTGTCCTTTTATAACTGGCTTATGTCACTTACTATAGCATCTTTAAGTTTCACCCATCTTGTAGCATGTGTGAAAATTACCTTTCTTTTTAAAACCAGCAATTATTCATATATAATTTATATATATATATAATTTTATTTACTGATTTATCTGTGGGTAGACACTTGTTTCTGCCTGTTGGCTACTGTTGTGAATAATATTGCTAAAAACATGGACATGCAAATATTTCTCTGAATGTCTGTTTTTATTCTCTTTGGCTACACATTCAGAAGTGGAATTGTCGCATCATATATTAATTCTATGTCTAATTTTTGGAAAAATTACTATGCAGACAGAAAGCCTTTTTTGGGGGGTGGGGTTGGAGTCTCACTCTGTCGCCCAGACTGCAGTGCAGTGGCCACTCCTGGCCACTGCAACCTCAACTGCTGGGCTCCAGCGACCCTTCCGCCTCAGCCTTCCAAGTAGCTGGAACTATAGGCACGCGCTACCACGCCCAGCTAATTTTTGATTATTATAGAGATGAGGTCTCGCCAAGTTGCCCAGGTGGGTCTCGAACCCGCGTGCTCAGGCAGTCCACTCACCTCAGCCTCCCAAGGCGCAGGATTGCAGGCTGAGCCACCGAGCCCGGCTGCAGATAGTCTTAAGCTTGTGATAATTTGATGATGTTTTTTACTTTATAATGAATTTATGGGAATGTAAGTCCATTGTTAAGTCGAGGCTCATCTAGATCTATGGTGATTTGATTTAATAATTTTTTGACTATTTACAACGAAATTATTGACATATTACAGTTATTTTTTACTTAAGATATTTTAAACTTCTGATAAGTTTATCAGAATGAGCCCCATCATAAGTCAAAAAACATCTGTACAATTGTTCACAGTGGGATATCATTTATATTTCCACCAACAATGCAACAGTTTTCCAATTTCTCCAGACTTTTGTCAAAAATTATTTTGTTTGTTTGTTTGATATAAGCTTTCCCAATGGATGAGAAATGGTATCTAATTGTGGTTTTGATTTGCATTTTCCTAATCATCACTGACAAGAGTTATCTTTTCATGCACTTTCATATATTTATTTTATTTTATTTTATTATTTTATTTTATTTTATTTTTTGAGTTGGAGTCTCACTCCATTGCCCAGGCTGGAATGCAGTGACACACTCATGTTCACCCCAGCATCGACCTGCAGAGCTCCAGCGATCCTTCCAACTCAGCCTTCCAAGTAGCGGAATTACAGGCACGCGCTACCACACCCAGCTAATTTTTTATTTATTGTAGAGACAAGGTCTTGCCAAGTTGCCCAGGCTGGTCTGGAACCCGCAGGCTCAGGCAATCCACTTGCCTCAGCTTCCCAAAGTGCTGGGATCACAGGCTGAGTCACTGAACCAGGCCTATTTATTCATTTAAATCTCTTCTTTAGAAAAATACCTATTCAAGTCCTTTCTCATTTTTTGGTTGAGATATTTTTTCTTGTTAAATTGAGGAGATTTTATACATCTGGACATTTCTTATCTCATATAGGATTACAGACAATACTTCCCATTTTTTGCATTGTTTTTGCATTTTCTTGATAGTCCTTTCATGCAGAAAAGCTTTAAATTTTGCTTAAGTTCAACTATTTTTTTTTTCTTGTGTTACTTGTCCTTCTGATGACATAGCCAAGAAATCACTGTGAAATGAAATGTCATGAATTTCTTCCTGTTTTTTTTTCAATACTTTTATAGTCCTGGCTCTTGCATTTAGGTCTTTGATTCATTTTGACTTATTTCTACTATAAAGTATAAAGTAATGATTCAACTTCAATATTTGAATGTGGATAACCAATTTTCAAACATCATTTATTGAAAAGACAGCCAGTCCTTTTCCAATTGAGTGAACATGATTCTATGTCAAAAAAATGTTTCCATGTGTGTGAGAATCTATTTCTTCACTCTACTTTCTTCCATTGATCCATATGCCTGGATTTATTCCATTCCTATGGTGTCTGCATGACTGTAGTTTTTAGTAGGTTGTAAAATCCGAAGGTACGAGTCTTTCAAATTGTACTTTTAAAAAATTCAAGTCTTTGCTTTTACTATTAAGGGTCCCTTGGGATTCCATACAAATTTTTGGAAGGGTTTTCTATTTCTAAAGAAAGCATATACATATATATTTAGATTTTGATAAGGAATGCATTGAATCTTTAGGTGACTTTGGGTATTATTGACATCTTAGCAGTATTAAGCCTTTCAACGTATAAACATAGGATGTCTTTTCATTTGTGTCTTATTTAATTGCTCTATTAAACATTTTGTCATTTTCAGTGAACAAGCCTTGTACTCCTTGTTTATATTTATTCCTAAGGATTTTGTTTTCCTTTTGATGTTATTATAAACAAAATAGTTTCTGTAAT
>CAUYQG010119639.1:0-13999 GCA_963574415.1 Tarsius wallacei | reverse complement strand
AATTCCATGGCCGTTCAGGATTGAAAGGGCTCTTACATAAGCATTTAACAAGGAAATAAATAAACATACATATAATGAGAAATGTTATAGGTAGTGCTATGAGAAAAGACACAGAGGAATACATCAGGTTTTTCTGAATTTTAACTTTAAGGGTTAATCTGTGATTAACGTTAGGTCATCTCTTTCTAATAATATAGCTTCATTTCTTAAAATTCTGGAATCAGTCAACCAGAGACCAGCTTTTTGATTTAAGATGGCCTGAACCTGGTACGGGGTGCTGACTGAGAGAATTCCTCCAAAAGTTAACTTATGGCTTTCTTCCACTAGCAGAGCATTTGCTGCAGTGGCCTGAACACATTCTGGCCAACCCCTAAACACAGGGTCTAATAATTTGGATATAAAAGCTATAGGTTGCTTTCTCCCCCCTCTTTCCTGGGTAAATACTCCAACAGCTGTTCCCTGATCAGTTGTAACAAACAATTGAAAGGGTTTTTTTAAGGTGGGAGGGGCAAGAACAGGAGCTGTAATTAAGGTTCATTTTAGTTTTTTCTAAATTATCTATTTCTTCTTTAGTCCATTGGAGAGAGTTTGGTGCTTTTTCCAATAGTTTTGAGTGCGTATGAATCAATCCATAGTCTGCGGTAACCTATAAGACCTAAGAATTTTCTGAGTTTCTTTTTTGTTTTAGGCCTGGGGTAGTTAATTATTCTAGCTATTCTTTCTGGATTGATTCTCCATTTGCCTGCACTAATTAGAAGTCTCAGGTATTTAACCTCTGATTCTACAAATTATAATAATTTACTTTTAGAAACCCTCAATCCTTGTTGTCCCAAATAGTTAAGTAGTGTTATAGTTGTTTCAGATACTTAAATTTTATCGGCTCCAGAGATTAGGAGGTCATCTACATATTGTAAGAGATTAGTGTCAGGCAGAGATAGAAACCTCTCAAAAACAGTTTCTAAAATATGGCTAAATAAATTGGGAGATTCAGTGAAACCCTGGGGTAATACAGTTCGGCGGTATTGCTGTTTCCTTCCATTTATAGGATTTTCCCATTCAAATGCAAAGAGATCTCTGCTTTCAGAAGTCAACAGACATAGCCAAAAGGCATCCTTAAGATCCACCACACTAAACTATTTATGTTCATGAGGAATTTTACTAAGGAGAATATATGGGTTTGAACTATTTTATTTATGGCCCGCAAATCCTGGACCAACTGGTATGATCCATCAGGTTTTTGTTTTTTGAGTTGGAGTCTCACTCTGTCACCCAGACTGGAGTGCAGTGGCCGCTCCCGGCCACCGCAGCCTCGACCTGCTGGGCTCCAGAGATCCTTCTGCCTCAGCCTTTTAAGGAGCTGAAACTACAGGTGCACGCTACCACGCCTGGCTTAATTTTTGATTTATTGTAGAAATGAGGTCTCGCCAAGTTGCCCAGGCGGGTCTCGAACATGCGGGCTCAGGCAATCCACTCATCTCAACTTCCCAAAGCTCTGGGATTACAGGCTGAGCCACGGCGCCTGGCCCCATCAGGCTTTTTAACTGCAAGTATTGGAGTATTATATGGTGACATACTTGTTCCAAAAGCCCATCTTTAAGGACACCTTCAATCACTGGTCGGAGGCCCTTTCTTCCTTCCAGGGAAATAGGATATTATTTTCTACATACAATTTCATTAGTCTACTTTAGAGAAATTTGAGTTGGAGGAATTTGTAACCCTCCTCTATTTTTCTCTTTTACCCATACCTCAGGACTAACTTTTTGTTCTTCTTCCATGAGGTATGCTATGAGAACTATGAGTCGACCGTGCTCTCGTCCTACATTAAGGCCCAATGCAGCAATTAGGTCTCTGCTTGAAAGGTTTATTCTGGTCCCCAGGACAAATAAAAATGACCCTATTAGTGTTTCAGTTTCAGTTTTTATATGCATATGTTCAAACATGGACACCAGAAATTCCTCTCCCGTTACTCCAGAAACTGGAAGCTTTTCCTTTGAAAAGTGAACCTTTTGGGATTTGAAAATTAGAGAGGAACATGCCACTCCAGTATCAACAAGGAAGAGAGTATCTTTCTCATTGGGTCCCACCTTTAAATTTATCAAGGGTTCCTGGTGGGGACTGGAAAAGCGGAAACCTTGACTCCCCTATTCTACATCTAATGCCATGAGAGAGAGGTTATTTCCTCCTCTCTCTGTAGTTTAGGGCAGTTTCTATTGAAGCGTCCTGGCTTTCTACAATGGTAACATTCGGCTCCTTTTGGATTAAAGTTTCCTGTTCCGTTCTCCCTAGGGTTGATTTTTCCTTTAATTTGTCCCCTTTGACTTCCTGATTTTGTCCATGGAGGTCTTTCATTCTTTCTCCCAACCACTTTTTCAACAGTATTTATCATAATTCGAGCCTTTTGTTTCTGTCTTACCTCATCCTATTTAACAAACACCTTTTGTGCCTCCCTTAATAGCTCTTCAATAGGTCTTTCATTCCATCCCTCCAGTTTTTGTAATTTCTTAGCAATGGCAGGCCATCTTTTAGTAAAAGTTAACTTTTAATAGACCTTGTCTTACAAGGTCTTCTAGATCTAACCCAGAATATTTTCTCATCTGGTCTTTGAGCTGTTGTAAAAAGGCAGTGGGAGTTTCCTCCTTACTTTGCTGGATTTCAAAAATTTTTGAAACATTCTGAGACCTTGGAGCAGATTCTCAAATTCCCTTAATTATTAATTCCCTTAAATCCTTCATACTTACCCTATCTCTTGGGCTGTTATTGTCCCATCTAGTATCAGTATTTCGATATTTCTGTTCAGCAGACTGTACACCTGGGACTGGGGGATGGTCCTGTTCCCAGATGGACATGGCTGCTCATTGAATCATTCCTCTTTCCTCACCAGCAAACAAAATATTCGTGATTGACATTAATTCTACTCAGATATATATGTTAGGTCCGAGGAATTGATCAACTTGGTCACTCAATCCTAGAGTGTCCTTTAGTAGTGATTTCATTTCTTTTTTAAAGTTTCTTACTTCTGTGCTAGTGAGTGGAGCATTCACAAAGCTGATTTCTCCCTACCCCAATGGAACTTCTCGTAAGGGAAATAGTTCTGAATTTTTGTTTGAATCTCCAGGAGGAAAGGGAAACCTTTCAATATCTTTTTGGCATTGTTCCAATTCCCTTTTCAAGTTAGAATAAGTATGTCGGGAGTTTGGGGGCCTTGACTCCCGAATTTCTGATAGATCTGCATTCCTGGCCATTTTTCCTCCTCTACATTCCTGATTTTCCTGAGGATTGTAAGGTGGGCGAATACAGGAAAGTGGATCCCAAGGCTTTTCCCTTTCTTCTGGGGCCCAGATTTTTCTTCCCCATTTCCCATTCTAAGGGGGAACATGGGAAGGACCTGTGGTAGCCAACAAAGAACATAGTCTCTCTCCTCAGATGAGACAGAGGGCTTATTGTTTACATAGATCACTAAAGTTTGACAAAGTCAGTCTTCATCAGAGCCAAAGTCTAACCAAAAGATTGAGGGCTGATGGATTGGATTTTTAGTCCATAAAAAACAGCAAAATTCAATCATTTTGTTTCTTCCCCTTTTTCTTAGTCCTGGAATTGTCATTCCGGTTTTCCAACATTCACCCCAATTGACTATCTGGGGGAATTTTAAGGGAGATTTCCTGACCTCCTTTCCTAAGCCTAGACTGTTTATTACCCATTCTTGGTTCCCAGATAAGCTGTGTGATTTTGGAGTTTTTCAAAAGGGTGCTCATCTTCCCTTACTGGAAGTTTCTCGCAGACCCTAAGACTCTGGTGTTTCCTGAGATACTCAACTCCCCCTTATTGGAGGTTCCTTGCAAACGTCAGAATTTGTTTTATCCTTCTCTTGTTGTTTCCCTCATGGGGCAACAAAAACATGGATCAGGACTCCACAATTGCTTCGAATCTTGGGATACGTCTCGGTCACACACACTCAACCTCTGTGAATGACTCAACCACCGAGGCAATACTTATAGTCCAATTTTTCTTACCTTGGCTCATGCACAAGGTTGCCTGGTTGCTGCGGTGCCTGCTTTTTTTTTTTTTTTTTCGTGTGTCACTTCTCTTGCCTCTGGAACAACAGTCTCGGGTTTATCTGAAGTCTTGTGAGCAGCCCAGAAGTCTGGTCAGAGTAGGCCACCTGAAATTGGGTGGGATGCATTTCCTTCTCTGCTGGGGGTCCCTCCTGTAGATGCAGAATGTCCTGGATGAGCCCCCAAATTGTGAGAAATGAACTCACCTATCCAAAATCAAGGATGAACACAGAGACATGGAGGGCAGCAGAAGCAAGACTTTAATGGTGGTCTTGCAAGATTGGGTGTCTGGTGGGCAGGCACACCGGGGCTGTTACAGTTAGCATATTTGTATCTTAGAACATGAATCCCTCCCCTGGTCTCCCGTAGGCTGGGCTCCACAGAGGTTACAACCCTTTCCTGGATGTCGCCTATATGGCACACATCAATTGGGTCACGTAATTAGTTCACTTGCATGTCCTATTTGCTGATTGGTTTAGAGCTGCTAAAAAAAAGTTCCTTCATTTACATGTTCTGTCTGCTGATTGGTTTACAGGATTTCGTTTTGATTGATTCCCTCCACAATTTGAACATAAAAGCCCGTCAAAGTGAAAGTCCAAGAAAAAGAGAACAAAGAAGTAGGAAGTGACTCAGCAAAGACATTTAAACATGGCTAAGGGCTCATTTTGAAAATAAATCATTCTATTCTTAACACACTGTTAACTCAAACTTAAGAACCTCTTTGGAACTCATCATCTGCCCTTCTGTTCCTCATCAACACTACCTCAATTCACATGCCCATGCTTCTGAAATCCAAGTCCATTTCCATGGTCTCCATACTGCACTGTTCTCTGGCTTCCAATCTCTCTCCTTTTAGTTTCACAGAAAATCACCTGGGTTATCTATTTGACACACAAATGCTATCGTTTCCCTCTTCTATTAGTAATAGGGGACCATAAGGATCTTTACGGGAAAGATCATGATCATTAGTGTTGCATACCTCTTCCTTCAAATCCAGCCCCGAAGACTTTACTCGTCTTCCCTCTGGTAACTGTCCCTCACTATAATCACCAATACTCTCACTCATCAGACTTTTTTATTTCCTTAAACATGGTAAGTTCTTGCATGTTTCCTTGTTTTTGTCTGTGTTTGGGATGGCTTTCCCCCTCTGTTCACTTGGCTAATGCTTGCCTAATTACTCGAATGACTTCTCTTCTCAGATGTCTTCTCTGACTTTCAAATGCAGAAACATCTCTCCTCTCACACCCATGAAATTGAGTGTTTTCTATAATGTGGTATTAGTCGTATGATGCCCAGTCATTCAATGGTATAATGCACAAATATTTTAGTGGTTGTGTTTATATAATAGTCTTCTCTACTAGAATGAACTTCTCAAAATCTTCGTTACATCATTTTCATCTTGACAAACCCAATATATAAGATAACCAGTGTATATGGCATGATATATATGATGTATATATGATAGATAGATGATAGATTGATCCAAAATATATTATAGTCAATGCTCTGCCACTGGCTAGCAAAGAATGGATACAAGATAAATATACAATGAATGTTTGTAGAATGAAAAAATAAGGTCCACGGCATTAATCAATAAAAAAAGTCTGAATCATAAAGATATTTATTTGACTTACTAGCAAGTACAGGGTACCTTTATAGGTAATGGGGATGGGATTTGTTGTATTTAAGAAGTTTAAGCAACTTAAGTTAAACAATTTAAGCTTAAACAAAGTTTATTTAAGCAAGAAGGAGACCTAATTTTATTTATTTTCCTTAGAATTTTACTCTGACAACTTTGCCAAAGAGTTAAAGGGCAAGAGTAAGGCTGGAGGCCCAGATGAAAAGCAGACCACGATCAATTTAGTGAAGTAACCATGGAAGTGTGAGGAATGGAAACAATGGCTATGCAGAATGTAAACTTATAGGATTTAGTGACTAATTAGATGTAAAGGAGGGGATAGAGAAATATAGAAAGAATTAAACCTTCCAAGGTTCTGGCATGTGGGATGAGTAGATGAGACCTAGCAATACTAGGGCATGTCATACAATCATTAGAATCATTATCAGTTTTGGACATACTGAATGAAACATTTCTGAGGTAGATCTAACTACTAAGTTCAAGACGTTAAGTGTATTATAGGTGCTGTGTTGGGAATAGAAAGAAGGCAGGTTTTTGTCCGTAACAAATTCAGTATACGGCAGAAAGAATGACATATTCAACTACCTGTGATGCCATATAATAAATGCTGCACTAACAGAACAAAGTGCAATGGAAACAAAAAGGGACAATTAAAACAAGTAAAATCTGATGAAGTTTCATGGTTTAGATTATACTGGAGCTGGACTTTGAAGGACAAATTGATTCTCGAAGGAGACAAAAGAGACCTGGTCTTGCCTCCACAGGGCTTACGGTTGCCCTAAATCAGTTAGAGTTAGAGATAGGTAATTAAACAAAATTATAATCAGAAATGTAATACAATACGATAAGGTACATAACTGAAATTTTAGTACCAGTTGAGAAGGGAGAAAGAAAAAGAAAGGATAAGCATGAGCAAAAATATCACAAGGCATACTTCTCTATAATCATTTATGTAGAAATTCAGAAAGAAGAAGTCTATGTTAAATATCTAGTATCCATCATTGGAACTAGATATTAAACATGTTACACCGGGCTTGGTGGTTTAGGCTGTAATCCCAGCACTTTGGGAGGCTGAGGTGAGTGGATTGCCTGAGCCCACGCGTTCAAGACCAGACAGGCAACTTGGAGAGACCTTGGAATCTCTACAACAAATCAAAAAATTAGCCAGGCGTGGTAGCGCATGCCTATAGTTCTGGCTACCTGGAAGGCTAAGGCAGAAGGATCACAGGAGCCCAGCAGGTCGACACTGGGGTGGCCGTGAGAGTGCTATTGCACTCCAGCCTGGGCAACAGAGTGAGACTCCAACTCAAAAAACAAAATAAAATAAAAAAGAAATGTTACCCCATTTATGGAAGCATTTAGTAAACACAGTTCACTGGAAAACTTATGATGTTGGCACCAGAAGTTAATCATTAGTTTTTTGCTGCACTTCCTTCACTTCTGGTCCAACCCGCTATAATAGCACAGAAATCTAGTGAGTTAATGTTCTCAGTCATGTGACATATCATAATACTTGTATTCTAATTGCAATAATAATTACTTTAAAATAATTTTAATAGGCATCACATTCTCAAGAAGATACATGTTGAGTATTCCTTGAACATGGAGTTGAGAAAAAAAGTTTTAATCTTATTTAACTTATTTAACTTATGATAATTTTATGCATAATTTTATTTTTTCTTTTCTTATTTTTTTAAAAAATAGAGATGGTGTCTTTCTATGTTGCCCAGGCTGACCTTGAACTCTTGGGTTCTAGTGATCCTCCCACTTTGGCCTCCCGAGTTGCTAAGACTACAGGTGTGCCCCACTGCATCCAACTCATTATTTTTACTTTTTTCTGATAACTTACCATATAAGTGTGTTTTGTGTTTTAAATCAATTGTCTTTTCCCCATATCTGATGAAGCTCAACCTGCAAAGGGCATTGAATTTTCTCTCCAATTAGGAAACCATGGCACAAATGAAGTTTGTAGTTCACTCATTTTGTTGTAAAACAAGGTCTGATTGATTATTCATGGGGCAATCTGCTCAAAGAAAGAAAGAGAATCTCTTTCTTTGACTGCAGGGAATAAGTGTCTCGTCCGCCCTTTTGTCTCATGTCCTCTGCTGCATCGTCTATCACAAAGGGCCAAGCTCTTGAGCTTCCTGCATGTCCAGCCCTTCAAGTTGTATATCCTGGTTATGTGGGTAATTTTTCAGGTTTACATTGCCCAAGTTCTGGGCCAATTTGGCCTTGGCCAAGGGAATTATAAAGTTAAGTGCTTGGGTGAACCCTCCGGCTTCTCCAACCTTGGCCTTTTCTGCAGTAGAACATACTATAAAAGGGAGACTGAGCCTCCCACTCCTGCTCGGCCACAGATTGGCTCCCCGTGAAATTTAGGGCAGTGACTTCTCCCTTTGAACTTTAGCTAGCTCTTCTCTGGACTCAAGAGACCGGACTACATAACCTCTCAGTTTTTTTCTAGGTCTGAACTCCAGTGACACAAGAGCAGAGATGCTGCCATGGATTCAAGCCTCACCTCAGTTACTTACTGCATATGTAATGATGAGTAAGTTATTTGAAATCTTTGCACCTTGCTTTTTCATATTTTTAAAATGTGTATAACAATAGCGCCTACTCTACAGCTTACTGTGTAAGTTAATTGACACAATGCATGTACAATGCTTGGCACAGTAGCTGGTATATAGTAATTACACAATAAATGTTACCATTAATATTATAATTACCTATTCTCCAGGGTCATGACCCTGGATCTTGATTCATGTAGATTCGTCCTATTTACCAAAGCCATCCACAAACCTGACTACAGTATGACATATTGTATGTAGCAAGAACCACCTATATATTTCATAGCCTTCTTTTAACCTACTCCTGGGGCCCTCCTAGATTGTCTGCCTGATCCTTACAAGTATGTCAGGTCTCAAAATCCCAAACCTTTCCATCCCACTGAAAGCATGAGCCTTGGTTCTGACACAAGTCTGTGACGGCTGCATCCACTGGGCTCCTTGTGAAAACCTCTATCACAAATCGTATTGCAAGGATTTGCACAGAAACAGATTCCAGTTGCCAAGTAAACTGAAAACTGCCTACTTAAACTGAAAGCCTGGGTTTCGTTCCATGTTCCCTGAACCATGCATTCCCATTCAGCCTTCTGCATTTCAATCCCATGCTCATTATCCACCCACTTCCCTCTGGTGTTATGTCACCTGCATGAGCTCACTGTGTTCTCTCTGTGCCATAGGAACTCTCAATCTGCTCCTGTGAGTGCTCTTGGCAGGGCTGGCCTCATTACCCACTAAATCCCCAAATGTCCACTGCAAAATGCTTCCAAAGACTGCTTTCCTCTGGGATTAGATTGTTGGCACGTATTGCTTCTGCACTGGTTTCATAATAAGTAATTTTAAATTCTTGACACTTCCCTTGTCATTCTTGACCAGAAAATCTCTTACCCATCATCATCAAAGTATAAAACAAATTCTTTTGGCCTGCCTATTCCAGATAAAGTAGACAATATTGATATTGAGTATACTTAAAATGTTAGTAGGTGATATTTATTGAGTGCTTACGATTTTTACTATTTGTCAAACACTGTTTGAATTTTCCTGAATTTTATTGACTCCTCAAACAACACTAGAAGCCAGTTACCACTATATCTCCTTTTTAAGGATGAAGAAACAAAACTGAGGGCCAAAGAGTTCAAGTAACCTGCCCACGGTAGAATGGCTAGTAAGTAGGTACCAGCATTCAGACCCAGGTCTCCGACTTTGAAAGTCATGCAGCAAAGGAAAACCACACATGCACATACCACATTCTGATACAAATAGATATTACCAGGAGTCATAGGAATAATATTGATAGAGGGCTGTGGGAGTCTAACAAAGGGAGGAATACTTCCGCCTTCTTCTCCTTTCCTGCTTGGAAGAAATAGGTGAAAATATGCACCTTTGGCATTTGAGCTTAACTTTGAGGGAGAGAGAGAAAATTTAAAACCACATGGAAAGAAGAACAGAAACAGTTTGGAGACAGGAGGATATGTGGAATGCACATCATTTTCTTTTCTTTTTCTTTTCTTTTTTTTTCTTTTTTTTTCTTTTTTTTTTTTTTTACTAGCGCCAAGCTTATCCAGAAAAAGGTGATAAAAATGCTTTTAGAAAGGAATACTGAGACCAGAACTTGGAATACCTTAACTATGAGGCTAAAGATATGTTTCTGAGTAAAAGTTTAAGCAGGAAAGAAACGTATTATCATACCTATGTTTTAGAAAGAGTCTTCAAATAGAGAAAAAATAAAATGATTTGAATATGGAAGAATATAGGCTGAGAGATTGGCTAAGTTATTGTAACTATTTAGGTAAGAATTATGAGGGTCTAAATTGGGGATAATACGACAATAGGAATGAAAAAGAGAGGACATAGATAAATGATGCTTGTTTCCAACATGCATCACTATAAGAGACTTGGTCTTCAATAACTTCATAAGCTTCTTGGGAAGACAGGACCTATCAAAACCAAACCGAAAGCATCATTTAATACTTGGGCAGTAAGTGACACAAAATACAAAGGAAGAATATGTCAACTAAGATTGACATTTCTGGGGAAAAATTTAAACAGAGGAGGGTATTTGACTCAATGGGGCAACATTTGGCTGTATTTGGGGACGTTTTGGTTGTCACAGCTGGGGAGTGAGTACTACATGCATCCAGTGTGTAAAGGTCAGAAATGCTAGCAAATATCCTGCAATGCACGGGGGTGGGGGGGAGAGCTCCCCCTCAACAAAAAAATATTTGGTCAAAAACTTGAATAGTGCCAAGACTGAGAAATTGTTAGAGAATTGTTAGGAGTATAATAGACATTGGGAAAGTTAGTTTACAAGGGAGATCCTCCCAAACACACAGAATTTATTTATAAAAATTGTGTTTATTCTTACATGTATAAATTTCAGTCACCTTCAAAGTACCCTCCATTTGATGTAATACACCTATCAAGATGCTTTTTTCCACTGCTCAGAACAGTTTTTGAACTTGTCAATTTTGACGCTTCTGCCATTTTTTGTTGCACCTCTCTTACATCAACAAAATGTCATCCAGGGAAACAGAAAAGAGTCTCTTGGGGTGAGACTGGGCAATTAAGGAGAGTGTGGTATGGGGTCATGCTGTTTTCAGTCAAAAACTATTAACACTCAGCACTCATAAACCACCCATCAAGAAATGGGCAAATTGTTGAGAGAATTAAAAAAAAAATTTACTGAAGCTGGGTGCAACCTGTCACAACGATGCTAGCTGGTACACTGATGCAGATGGGTTCCTAAAATACCTACCTAGTGAGAGAAGCCTGTACTACAAGGTGCCCGCCTTCCAAAAATAATTCCAATTTTTTTGGGTCCCCCTCATACCTCTCTCATTCTTCTTTATGATTTGTAAAATAGAGTAATAAAGATAATATTAATAGTTTCTCCTTCCCAGGGTTCATGTCAAAATGAAATGAGATGCTGGTTAAGCATTTATCATACAATAAATCCTTACAAATACTATTGATTTGTTTTCAAGAAAGGGTAACTGAAGGGACAATAATCGAATTTATAACAAACATTTACAGCTGATCTGAAGTGACTATCTGTGGGCAACCGAGTTGAAAATATAATATCAGCGCCACTGTTAAACTGTCTACCACTTTAATTTGAGTATCTCACTATCATTCCATACTCAACTTCTATACAATAGACCTCATAATTCCCCTTCTAACTCACCTCCACTGTTTCTGTCAAAGATACATTCCCTTAGTCACTGAGTAAAAAAAAGGCGGTAAGTATGATTCAGGTGAACTGTCCCCATGATCCCCATCTGCCACTAATATGTCATAAGCCGTGCAGTATTTATCATTTGATTCCTCTTCTTGGTCTCAGTCTCCACAGCTGTAAAGAGCTTTACATGATATGATCTAATAGGCCTCTTCCAGAACTAATATTTTGTTGCTGTTCCCTATAGTCTCGGTCTCTCTCTGTTTCCGTCTCTCTGTCTCTCTCTTTTACTCTGCCACATATATAGTATCAACAAGTAATGTAAATTCTTTCCTGGAAACACTTCACATCTGCTCACGTTTCCCCATTCCCACTGGGGACACACTCAAGCAGGTACGTAATAGCTTTTAAAGGAATACTGCAACAGACTCTTAACAGGGCTTCCTGCTTTCAGCCTTTCTCTTTCCATCTACTCTACATGTCATGTGCATCCTCTTACTACACTTCTTTTATGTGCCACTGCTGCACAGAATTCTTCGGTAGCTCCCCACTGCAAGTCTCACTCACTAAGACTCTTCCACTTGGTGTCGGAGGCTCTCTATGCTCAAAGCCCTCTTTCCAGCCCCATCTCCTATGGCTCTCCTGCATATACTACCCTCTAATCCAGACGTTCTTCCCTCCTTGCCAACACTCTGGTGTGACACATTGCTTCCTACTTCTGTTCCTTACATTGTCATGTCCTCTGAAATGCTTTTATGCATATCCAACCACCCCATCACTTATTCAAGTAATATTAATTGAGGCCGACTCAGACATAGCACGTCGAACACTATGGTGAACAAAAACACTCAGCATGGTCGCTCCTCTTATAGAGCTTGCAGTATAGAGGGACAGACAGATTCATCAAGTGATCACATAAATAGATGGGAAATTGTAAGATTGTTGAATGCTACAACTCACAAGCACATAGTGCTGTAAGAGAATAATGTGGAATTTGACCTAAGAAGGAGGTGTGGGGCAGGGGCAGGGAAGGTAAGGGAGCTCCACAGAAGGTCAACTGAGCTGAAATCTACTTAATGAGCTAAGGGCCAGAAGAGGTGAGACACTGTGAGCACACATAAGAGTCTCTAAAACAAAGGCGGCTTCCTTCTTACAGATCTAAATACGAAAATTAAAACTTCCTAGAGCTGCGTATCTATTCTAAGTCCTTTTAAATTTTTTGTTCCTGTCTTGTAATTTATCTTTAAATTTTAGTCTTCAATTTATTTTATTTTATTTATTTTAGAGTTGTGGGTACAAGTGAGGATTTGCTACATAAGTAGGCTGCATGTTGGTAAAGTTTGGGCTTCTAGCTGGCCCTCATTCCCTGGTAGTGAACCAGGTAGCCACTGTGTTGTCATGTGCCTGCCTCCCTCCTCCAGCCCTTCCTCCCCTAGTGGTGCCCAGCGATTGCCAATCCTACCCTTGTGCTAATGTGATTAGTGTTTAGAACCCACTTATGAGTGAGAACATGCGGTATTCAGTTCTTTGTTTCTGTGATAGTTCACTTAGTATGATGGTCTCCAACTGCATCCCAGTTGTCGCAAAGGCCATGATTTTGTTCTTCTTTATGGTCTCATAATATTCCATTATGTGTATGTACCACATTTTCTTTATCCAGTCTACTTTTGATGGGCAACAGGGCTTGTTTCATGTTTTTGCTATTGTGAATAGTGTGGCAATAAACATGCACGTACAGGTGTCTTTTTGGTAGAGTGATTAATGTTCCTCTGGGTATAATCCCAGGAAAGGGATTTCTGGATTGTATGCAAATTCAATTTTTAGGCTTTTTAAGAAATTGCCACACTGCTTTCCATGGAGATTGAACCAGCCTACATTCCCACCAACAGTGTAGAAGTATTCCTCTTTCTACACAACCACACCAGCACCTGTTTTTTTTGACTTATTAATGATAGCCACCTTTACCAGAGTCAGGTATTATCTCATCGTAGTCTTGATTTGAATTTCTCTGATGATTAGTGAGGCTGAGCATTTTTTCATGTGTCTTTTGGCTGCTTGTATATCTACTTTTGAGAAGTGCCTGTTTATGTCCTTTGTCCACTTTTTTAATGGGATTGTTTGTTTTCCTCTCAGTTTGTTTGAGTTCCTAGTAGATCCTAGATGTTAGGTCTTTGTCAGATGCATAGCTTGCAAATATTGTTTTCCTATTCTGTGGGTTGTCTCTTTATCTGAGTACTTTTTATGTTAACTCAACTCTGTGAGGTAGATGCTGTTATTATTCTTATATCAGAGATGAGGGGAATTGAAGCACAGAAAGTTTGAGCAGCTTTCCCAAGGTCACTAAACTAATAAATTCATTCTGAAAATTACTTAGATGCAATGCAGCAAGAAAATGTAGACACCAATATTTGGCCTCGTATAATAACTGTATGAAAATGTTTAGGGACAAATATATCCAAAACAGTACTAGCATTGATTGTTTCCAATTTTTTTCATTGTTATAGTGTAATGCAATCAAATAAGGGAAACTTGGAAATAGTGATAGAGAAATAGTTAAATAATTATAGTCTAT
>CAUYQG010119635.1:0-21961 GCA_963574415.1 Tarsius wallacei | reverse complement strand
AATGAGATAACATATTTGTAAGTTACATATTTGACAAAGGGTTGATATTCAGAATCTACAAAGAACTAAAACAAATCAGAAAAAAAAGAAAAATAATAATTCCATTAAAAATAGGCAAAAGAAAAACAAAATCATGAACTTTATAGCAGCCTGGATGGATTTAAAGTTTATAATACTGAATGATCTTTCACAGAAACAAAGAACCAGGTATCCTATGTTCTCACTCATAAGTAGACCATGAACAACTACTGTAATACCATAAGAAAAAGACTGACAGTAATTGGAAACTGCGGTGGGGAGGGAGGTGGGAATGACAGTAGTAGAAATCTGACTGGGGAGGGGAGGCACACCTCATCAACAGGGGTATCTGCACGATGAATGCTTGTATAACCAACCCTGAATTGTACCCCACAATTTGAAAATAAAAAAATTTTAAAAAAAGAAAGATGATACTTCTACATAATAGTACAAATTCTTGTAGTCTTAATTTCTTGGAAATTGCTTCCATTACCATCATTTGGTATAGTACTTCTGCAACATTCAGAAAAGACAAAAAAACACCTAAGGGAACTTGTTTCATATATATTTTAGGGTTAAAAATAAGTAGTACAAATTTTACTTTCCTAATTAAGTAATAATGTTGAATTATAAATTTAAAATCAGCTTGCTTACTTACTACTTCAAGAATAAGACAATATTCTAGTCCATCTGCAAATGTAAGTCAGACTCTCTGGCCTGACCTAGTTTAAAAGATTGGAGAAAATAAAAGATAACCTGAACTTCCTGCCTCTAGAGCAGCAGTTCTCAAACTTTTTGGCATCAGGCACTGGTTTCATGGAAGATAATTTTTCCATGGACCAGGAGTGGGGGAAGGATGGTTTGGGATGATTCAAACGCATAACATTTATTGTGCACTTTATTTCTATTATTATTACATTGTAATATATAATGAAATAATTATACAACTCACCATTAAAAAAAGAGGCACGAATGGAGGTGGTAAATAAAACAATGGGTAGGCCATGCGTGAACTAAAATAAGTGCTGAATTCTGACTTAAAGTCTGCCACCAGATGCAGCTGTACAATTGACGCACATCAACTCACTTGCCACTCAATGACAGGGTTTTGATATGAGTCAGCAAGCAGTTGATTTGTGATGGTCTCTGTACAGTCAAACCTCACTGCTGATGTTAATCTATATTTGCAGCCACTCCCTGGGGCTAGCGTCACCACCTCAGCTCCACCTCAGTTCATCAGGCATTAGATTCTCAGAAGGAGCAAGTGTGTAACCTAGATCCCTAGCACTTGCAGTTCTCAAAAGGGTTCACACTCCTATGAGAATCTAATGCTGCCACTGATCTGACAGCAGGTGGAGTTTAGGCATTAATGCCAGGGGTAGGGAGCGGCTGTAAACACGATGAACCTTGGCTCACCGCCACTCACCTCCTGCTGTGCTGTGTGGCTTGGTTCCTAACAAACCACGGACCAATACTGATCCATGGCCCCAGGGGTTGGGGACCCCTGCTCTAAAGAAAGTACTGATTTCACACCAGACGTAGGCGATGGAGAAAGCAGAGAGCAGATGGAGGAGGCAGAAAAGTTGGCCTGGAGAGAAGGCAGGCCCTCCGCTGGTGAAACGAGCTGCTGCTAGCAACAGGAACTCATGCAAGAGCTGACTCAGAGCCGGCAAAGCATGGAGCAGCCACATAAGCAGTTTCTAGATGTCACCTGTGCTAAGGAGCTGTGGTTACTACTCTTGTCACTGCCATCCAGAAAGGACAGTTAATAGCAAGTTGCATGAGGATTGTGCAGCCACAGGAAGCCTCATCCACACCTGGCCACACCTCATAAACCAAAGCACAGGACACACTCTTCAAGTCTCTGTGATGGATGTCCTCCAGAGGCTTGAGGAGGTGAAGGTGGCATGAGAGGGGAAGTCCCCAGCAATTACCTGTGAGAGAGGAGGGACAAGGAGAGGAGGTGGCAGGAAAAACTCCATGTACCCTCAGCAACACACTCAAGGAGGCAAGCAAAATGGACTTTACTAATTTCTATCCTTATTTGTTTTCAACTCCACCTTTATCATACACACACACACCCTTCCCCCCCACCATTCTCCAGACTATCAACTTCTTGAGGATGAGATTGAATCTTATTTATCTTTGTGTCTGCAGCACAAGATAAATTACCTGGCACATGGCACATAGTTCCTCTCCATGGAATATTTAGGAAGGAATTGATAGGTAGATAGGTAAATGGAAGGGTGGATGGGTAGGTGAGTGAAAGGAAGAATGGATTAAAAATAAATAATAGCCAGGGCTCATACCTATAGTCCCAGCACTTTGGGAGGCTGAGGCAAGAGGATTGCCTGAGCCCAGGAGTTTCAAGACCAGACTGGGCAACATGGCAAGACCTTGTCTCTACAACAGATCAAAAATTAGCTGGACGTGGTGGCACATGCCTGTAGTTCTAGCTATTTGGAAGGCTAAGGTGGGAGGATCATCTGAGTCCAGCAGATTGACACTGTGGTGGCCATGATGATACCCCTGCACTCCAGCCTGGACAACACAGTAAGACTCCAACTAAAAATAAATAAATAATAATAAAACAATGAATAAAGAGATGGGCTTCCCTAAGATTCAAAGAACACTTGAGACATAGATTTTGCTTACCAGTGTGGGCTAGGTGGTCTGCAAATTACTAATAAATTTCATCATCAGTAAAATGGAGATTGTATTACCTGATATACTGTGAGAATTAAATGCATTTATGTATGTGAAAGTACTTTCAAAAACATAGATGATATATGAGCTTTAGGAATTGTTATTATTTTATTTCTACCTCATTTTCATTTGAGATCATTGTTCTTCACTTTAGCATGCATGAGTCCGTTGGAAGTATACTAAAAAGATAAATTCCATCCTCTACTCCCAGGGAGGCCCATTCAGAAATGGGGTGGAACCCAGGAACTCACACGTATAAGGAGCTTCCTAGGGCTTTGGGCTGGGGTGGCCTCCAGTGTGTGCTTTGGGAAGCACAGCTTTAAGTGGCATGATAGCAGCTCTCCCACACATTCTGACAGAGGGAGCCTAGAGCTAGAGCGTACCAAAAGAGGGCAAAAGAGCCAGGTCCAACATAGACCCAAACCAGACATGTGTAAAAGCCAGATTCTATATGCATAGCTTTGGGCTTATTCAGTATTATAATCACAAAAATATCTGACTGCATTAAGTAAAGGTGTGAAGGGATTTGAATTTTCCCAACATTTACATCAAATCTATTGTAACATATCTGTAGAAATCACCCAAGCTAGGTGAGAAAATCACTTTGTATATAGAAATTGTTCACACAAATGTGTTAAAAAATGTTCACATTCTCACAACTTCAAAGGAGTGCTGCCCTATTTTGGATTTGTTTAAAAGCATGCCATTGTGCAAGTGACAGGGATAGTCACACAATGCTCAATAGCCTAAGCTGTGCGTCATATTTGTTCAACTGTAATCCATCCAGTTGCAGGACATCAAACTCATGCTTCTTCCTTTCGTGTCAAGGAAATCACTATGAAACTTCTAGATGTCATTAGATACTTCCATCCTCAACATGGCATGACTCTGTCTCCTATTTCTTCACTGATGATCAGAACAGGAGAACATGCCTCAGCAGGGCCACTTCAAGTGTCCTTCCTGCTACTGGTGCTGAAGTTACACTCGGCCCAGGCCCTGAGGCCCTGACACTGGCTGCTGATAAGATGAGAATCAAATATTCCTTGCCCTTCACAGGACTTCATGCCATCTTCTGTCACAGGTGTCCCAAGTGGGAAGCTGCATGGCAGTTTCCTCCCAATACTGCATGTGAAGTCATCTTTCATGTCCTCTTTCCCGAGGACTCAAACCATAGAACCTGGGAGCTAGCCAGAGAACCCACCTCTCAAAACACTCCACTTCCTCTCAGTCACCCCACCCAGAGCAAAGATTGTCTTGCTGTGTCTTTGTCTACTATCCACTGTTCTTGGGCCCAGTTTCTCTACATGAGGTTTCCAGAACCTCCTGTGTCAAGTTTCCAGAGGGGTTTGTACAATAAGCAGGCTCCTGGATCCCCACTCCAAGCTGGAGCTCAAAACTTTTGGTATTGGCTTGGGAATTTGGCTTAGAAATAGGCAGCCTGGGTAATTATTATGCGAGACGCATTTTACAATCTTTAACTATTGTATGATTAGCTTGTTCTACCCAAGAGCTTTATTTCACATGGAAGCATTGAAATTAAATGAGCAATTAATCTCACCTTAAAATTTGAGACTTAGATATGTAACTGCAGCAGTCTCCCTAAGCCATTTAGTCTTAAAAAAAGGTTGACCAAAAAAGATCTTGAAATCCGAAAAGGCTTTATTTGTACTTGTAGGAAAACAATTTTATAAAGAACATTTACTCTGATGATGCTTCTGTCATATTGCTTAGAGAAAGTGGTAAAAAGAACAATGTCCTAAATGTCTCTCTTTAAAATATGACAAAAGACATGACCCCAGATAGGACTGAAATTTCATTTCTCAGAGTAAAACAATACACCACAGCTAACAGGACAAGCACCAAAGATTTAGCTAACAGAAGAAAGAAAGCTGATGTTGAAGAAAATACAGTGTCTATCCGTGAGTCAAGAGTCACCCATGGTAGAGTTCAGTGGCATGATCACAGCTCACTGCAACTTCGATCTCCTGGGCTCAGCTGATCCTTCTGCCTCAGCCTTCCAAGTAGCTGGGACTAGAGACATGCACCGTCACACCCGGCTAATTTTTTTTTTTAAATTTACTGTAGAGGTGAGTTCTCCCCATGTTACCCAGGCTAGTCTTGAACCCCTGGCTTCAGTCAGTTCTTTCACCTTGGCTTTCCAACATGCTAGGAGGACAGGCATGAGCCACCGCGCCCAGCTAATGTTTCATTTTAGATGCTTCTGAGCTGCTCAGGGGCAGAGAGGTAGTGAATAAATGTTTGCGGGAGGGATGATGAAAGAGTCCTGAACCTAGAGCAAACTTTTATCTCCAATCCAAAGAGAAGTCCAGGAGAAAGAAAAAGGATCTCAGCAATTAAATGGCTCTCCTGTATATAATTAAAGCAAATAAGAATGCATGATCCATGGCTATGGTTGGGCATCAGTAGTAAAGTAACACATTTTTGAAATTAGAAATAATTTACTCATGAGAGTAAAAATTTCCAACACTTGAAAGATTGTAAAGAAAATAAGAAAAAGAAAAAAAAAAGAGAAAAACCATAGATATGTTTCCTTGTATGTTGCTATGCTAAGAACTGGAAAAAATAAAAAATATTTATATCAATGTTTGTACAACACTGTTCAAAATAGAGATATTGAGTAACTAATTTACATAATGTTCTTATCACCAGAACAATATCAACACACATGAAAATATTTTGTATTCTTGAACACACTATACCAACAGGGTTTTTAATTGTCCTTTCGTGAAATAGAACAAAGCTCTTCATAGAAATCTCAAAACAGGTACTCATTTCAAATAAAACCTTCGGTTATTCAAGTCTTTTCCCCAGGAGCCTTGTTACTTCAGACACTGCGAACACTTCTTATGTACTCTTTAAATGCCAAGGATTCAGTCAGGGGGGTTTATATACATTATTTCCTGCAATATTCTAGACGGTGTGCTTTATTACATATTTCTGCATATTCTGCTCAGTAGTGTTATACCATATATTATAAATTGATACATTGTCATAATGGTTTACAAGATCAATCTTATGAATTTGAAAAATAAATCAGTTCCTTGGGACCTCATCAATGCTGAAGAAGCTGAGGATTCTATGCTGTAGGGAGGTGAACTCTGAGTAAAACAACCTCTCAAAACCACCCAAGCCAGCCCACAGACATCTCATACTTATATTCAATACACCTCATATAAAGCATGCTTTTTAAAACAACAGTCCAATTTGTTGTCAAAACTTATCCATGAAACATTTTTTTTAAATTAATCATTCTTTAAGATGGTTACTAGTATACTTCTTTTCCAGACAGTTCTCTAGATTGTGTCATTCCTTTAACTTCCCTCTAAATGAGAACTCAGTATTGAGTAGTTTCCTACACACAATAGAAAAAAGTGTTCACCCCTCTTCTAAACACCATCTTGGGGAGAAACAAGCAGAGATGTTGCATAGTAGGTGGACATAACAGGATGATTGAAAGAGAAACACTGTCGACACGTCTCCAGCCAGAGAGACAGCACATTCTAACAAAGTAGCAATAAAACAATCTCAACATCCTCAAGTGGGGAAGTGCATAGGAAAATGTAATTTAACAAAAAACTTTTAATAAATACTAGCACTGGAGTATTAAGATTGCAGATAAGAATACTTAATAAAACACATGTCAAGCAAAATCCAGGCCAGGATCATTTGAGATAAAATAGTCTTATTATCATACAATCTATAAAAGATTAATGAAACATTTAATGCAAAGCATTAATGGAACTGGCTACGTGCTGACCTTACCTGGTCTTTCTTAGGACTTTGGCAGTTTTATGTAGGAAGAATAGCTTTATTCAAAAAGGTTTCCTTTCCTTCCAAAATTTGTTCACATTTAAGGAAATGCAGATATATGATCTTTTCCCTTAACACATAGTGCAGCTATCATTCATATATAATCGTCCATAAAACTCCTCGAAAAGTCTATTAATCTCTTCAATATCCATGAACTTAATACTATAATTGTTCTTAACTGTAGCTTTAGTGGAAGAACTGCTTGCCTGTTTTCTTGCTAATAACCCACTGGTTTTATGACTGAATTGAAATAAAGCCAGTTCTAGCAATAAAGGTGAGGGTGACCCAGATGAATTAGATAATTGCCTTCATAGCCTATTGATCTTCTATTTGAGGTCTTTTAGGTCTGAATATTTTCTCTTTACTAATAGAGTTTCACTTTTTTTCAGTCGCTAAGAGATTTAGCTGGAGTTTAAAGCATATTAGGGGAAAAAAATAGAAGGCGGGATTGTATTAAAACATGCTCGGGTTCAAAAGTTCCTTCAATTCCCAACATCAAGATCATGCTTTCTACTCAAACACGGGGCATACATCTCAGCAATAGGTAACTAATTCACCCAGATGTGTCAATATGATGTTCACTATGTCAGACCTGAAGATTAAAAAAAGAAAGAAAAGGTTGGGCACAGAGTCTCACTCCTGTAATCCAAGCACTTTGGGAGGCCAAGGAGACAGGATCACTTTAGCCCAGGAGTTTGAGACTAGCCTCTATCCTAGACAACATAGCAAACCTCATTTCTATAAAAAACTAAAAAAAAATGACCCACTATTGAGGCATGAGCCTGTAGTTCCAACTACTCGGGAGGCTAAGGCAGAAAGATCACCTGAGCCCAGCAAGTTGAGGCTGTGGTGATCCGTGATTATGCCACTGCACTCAAGCCTGGGTGACAGAGTGAGACTTTGACTCAAAAGAAAGAGAGAAAGAGAGAGAGACAGAGAGTGTGGGTGTGGGGCAGGGGGAAGGAGAAGGAAAGAAAGAAAGAAAGAAAGAAAGAAAGAAAGAAAGAAAGAAAGAAAGAAAGAAAGAAAGAAAGAAAGAAAGAAAACCTATTCCAAAGAAACTCAGAATTGATGAGAAGACACATGAAAATATTTAAATACATACCTTTTGTTTTGTAAATTTGTTTCTACAAGATATATCAAATACGTGGAGAATGCGTTAAATTATGCCCTAGAAACCCGCTACCCACTCTGCAATGCTAAAGTTGAGACTCTTAAGGAATCATATTCTGCTGTATTTCTCATTTGTTAAACATATTTGACTCTTTTTTAAATATGCCTGTTCTTTTTCACAATGCCCCAGTCTTGCCTTGATAGTTACTATTCCTTTAAATATTTTAAACACCCTGGTTATAGAGTTCTTTAGAAATGTTCTGTTAACTGTAGATCCCTGGAGGTGATTTCTCCCACTGATGTGCCACTTGTGGCATTTACCTTTCCAGCAATTTAGTCTTTTCCAGTATTTATCTTCTATGTGTCCATGATTATGAAGGTATCCTTTTGGAGAGGTTTCATGGTTGACAGTTACGATGTCCTACAGAACCTGTACTAGACCATTTCCATTGTTTTTTCTCCTTGGGGTTTCCCTTCTTGGTATGTTGTATCAGAATTCAGGCTTTACGTCTGTGGGCAAAGCAGACCAGGAGCTCTGATTCTCACAAAGGTTCTGGTTTGGCCCAGGTGAGAGGTGCACCTCCATATTTCTGCCACGTCTTTGCATTGGGTAGGAGGGTGTTCTCCCATCCAGACCTCCCCTCTCCAGCTTGCACATCATTGCCAACTCTTGCCCATGCATTTTCCCTTCCTCCTGTTGGGCTCATTCACTCTGGTTACCTCTATGAAGTCTGAACTTCAGGTCCCAAGCATTATTATTGCCTCTCTTTGTTTATGGCACTTGAAGATTTCCTCACCTTTTTCAAGCTTGGATATGTACCTTTTCCTAATATTTTACCTAGCATTATTATGTTCTTGTAAAGAGAAAGAGGCTTTCTGCTACAGTTTAGTCCACCAGCCAGGCCTGAAATCTTAGGTATAGACCGATATTAATCTCATTATTTTTGGCATACATCGTTTCTTACCACTATTCATTTTTCCTTTGCATCATGTCAATTTTGTTTACAGTGACTATGCTGAACTGAATACTCATTTTCCGAGGTTCATTTGCCAACAGAAATGGCCAGGTATATTGCTCTAGCCAGTGAAACAAACAATAACCTGGCACTCCCCTTTTTCACTTTGTTCTAATCTTAATGCTGACTTAACGTCTGGAACTATAACAACCCTTTTGTGACCATGAGGTGACAAGCATGATAACAAAGGATGGTGGAATGAGAAGCTGGAAAGAAATTTGATATTGGATAACATTGTTGAGGAACAGAATCAAAGGCAACATACTCCTGCTTGTGAAGGCAAACTAATTTGTATAAACCATGGCTAGTTGAATTTTAACAGTTTTACTTGTGAATGAGCACATTCCTGATTAATATGTATCTCCAATAGTTGGAATGTCGGTACTCAGTAGTTAAATAAAAATAGGGAGACTCTCCTCCTACTGACAGCCTTCCAAATTATATGGGCTTTTGACTAGCAATTAGTGACATGCCTTAAACAAAAATTGTTCGAATTTATAGAAAAACCAATACAATTTCAATCTACTTATATTGTGACTTTTTAGATTAAAATCCTGGCATATATTTACAGTTGACATATTAAATTAAAATTCAGCTGTAAAAATATATACATATTTAAATATAAATGCAACCATAGAGGTGTGTAGATATTATGAGAACAGAGATGGGAGAAATCTAACCTAGGTTGAGGGGAAAGTACAGAAAAATGCAGATGCATGGACTAGGACATGCAGCCTGAAGTCTGCCCCCAAGTTAAGATTCCCTGCTGTGAAAAGGCAGAAGTTTTTAAGAATCCTTGGCTTTATACTAGAGAGAATACTTCAGTCATTGAAATCAGAACAACAATAATAAAGATATTTGTGATTCACAAGTAGGGTGGGCACTTCAGAGGAATTAGAGAGCTGGCAAGTAGGACCAATAAGATAGACAATGGGATCTTAGTATTTCATGATACAATTGCAGAAGACCAATTGTGACTGAACTCACAAAGATCATTCTAGAAAACTCAGTACATAAGATTCTTACAACCAATCTGGACTGCCAGTCAGGAAATTTTTCCTGAGATCAGCAATTTGCATTTTGTTTCCATCTTGGTGTTCTTCCTAGAATTCCCTCCCTTCTCTTTTGCCAACGATCTCGTTCATCAAATACAGATATTTGCTGATAGTCCAGCTGTAGACTTAACTTCCCCCAAACTCCCAGACTGTCCCAACTAACACAGCTCTTTCCCCATGTCTGTCCATACAGTCCAGCCGAGTGAGTCACAGGGAGGCAGACCTGCCCTCACGTCACACACTGGAGTTACACATAGGAATGAGAGAGCTCCACGAGTTTCAGAGTCTTGCTCAAGATCACACAATCTATAAGGATGAAAGTCAGGACTCAGACATTTATAGTCTAGGAGACTTTAGATTCCTGGTTCAGTGGGGTCTTTGTTTCATGATGTTACTTCTTGATTTGATGTTTATACAATTCAGATATGGTCCCCACTGAGATAAATGATTTCATGTAACCACAGCCTGTCTTCAGTCCATCCAGTTCCGTTCCTCCCCTCCCCATCTCTTCAGAAAGCCTGTGTGCAGATGATCTCTCCAAGCCTCTTGGTGGCCAACCCAGAATATACTTTCTTTAAGAAAAAGTTAGATGTGCTCATTCCTTTGTGGCTAGCTTTCATGGAACTGACTGAAGTAGAAAAGTGAATCTCTCCTAATACAATTTCCTATATAAGCGTAAGGGGAAGGAATTATTGTAAGGTTCAGAAGATCTTAAAAACTCAAAAATCACACCACATATATAGCTGTACATTCCACTAATTATCTGTCTGCAATTTGGGAGTTCTTCTATCTCCAAAAGAAACCAAATTCCAAAGTTAATGAGGAATTTATCTTCTGCTTTTATACTCAACAGTACCAGGCACAAGTAAATGCTAATAAATTCAAACCAACTGTATTCCATTTGACTTTTAATGGAAAAGCACGTAGCTAGAAACTACAAATGTATGTTCATGTTTACATTCTTCCTGCCTATCCAGGTGGTCTTCTTATTCAAGGGTAAGAGTGCTTAGTTTTCTAGAGTTAGGAAAAATATTGTTTTGGAAACAGTGTCAAAATTTAGATTCGAAATTGCTATCCACATAACGGGAAAGATAATGGACCCTGTCACATTCTAGCTTTGCAATACTGGACTTTTTTTTTTTTACTATTTGAGTCTCGAGTTATGATCGTGTTGATTCTGTCATGGAGGCACAAGCGTGGGCCATGCTGAACCCGCCACTTGTGAGCAGCAGTCTACACAAGGAGGAAGAGAAGAACGTGAGGAGGCAGCAAGGGCCCCCAGCACCATCACCCACACTCGGCAACTCACACACTTACACAATCTGCACATGCTCTTCTTGAAAGCAGCTCTGAAAGACACAGAGCATGAGCATTATACCTTTGAAGTTCCTGTGGGAGACACGTGACACAGAGTGGAGAAAACGGGAATGTATTTCAGGAGCACTGGGAGACCACGCTCTTGGCACAGACCACATCACTGTCTTGGTGGAAACTCATCGCCCAGCAGTGATGGCAATGATGAGCACTGGCGGGCAGCTTCATTGCTACAAGATGCCAACGAGTAGACCTGGACCTGGAAGGGAAGACTCTTTCAGACATGGATGGTAACTGTAGGTGAGAAACTCATCCATGTTAAGGACACATTTTGAGGAACTTAAAAAATATGAGTAACATTTTGAGGGCCATTGAGAGGTTTGGCTTGTGGAGATGAAACCAGAATCACCCATGTAATGCCAATGAGAGAAATTTATTCAATTGTAGCCTCTGCTGAAAGTACTTGTGTGCCATTCATTAAATATTTATTGAAAGTCTTATGTGTGCCAGGCACTATTCTAGGCACCTAGGACAAGTTAGTGAACAAAATATATAGCTCTTTGCCCTCATGGAACTTATATGCTAACATAAGAGATGAAAGATTACTTTTGTTTTCTAAATTTGAAAAATACTTTCATGATACAACAAACGTCTAACTCTATTATAAGCTCCATGATGTCGAGGACTATATTAGTGATGCGGAATTTTCAGGTCAGCCTGGGCGTCAAGAGTGTCAGTTCAATGGGTCAGCCAGTCAAGGTCAGCTCTAATGGGCTGGCAAGTGTCAGCTCTAATGGGCTGGCAAGCCAAGCCCTGAGTGTTGTGACTGGGGAGGCAGGGGCTGGCAAGCCTAGCCCCCAGGGTGTTATCTCTAACGGGCTGGCAAGCCAAGCCCTGAGAGTGTTGCTGGTTTAGTGCACTGGCAAGCCTTGCCCCCTGGGTGCCTCAGCTTCTGAGTCTTGTCTTCCTCCAGCAGCTCTCTTGGTTCAGCTGGCTCTGTCTACTAGCAAGCCAGCCTCTGGGGTGCATGACTTTTCAACTCCGATGATCTTCTGCAGCTCTTCAGGTTGCAGCTCTTCAGGGTCAAGATTCTTGTCTCATGCGCAGGAAGATTGAGGGAATGGACGGTCAGAAGGTGAGAAAGCAGGATTTATTAAGGACAGAAAAGCTCCCACAGAGGGAGGGGGCCAGAAGGGGTTGCCGGGTTGCCTGCCTGGGGCCAAAAACCTGGGGCTTATATAGCCCTAAGTCCAAGCCAATTGACTAGCACTAGCTGAGAGCTGTAACTGTTCTGATTGGCCAGTATTAAGGTAGGGACCTAATGGTGAGCTGATTGGTTGCTTTTCCATCCCAGCAGTGAGTACCTTAGCTCTAGCTTGAGAGGTTTGCAGGGAGTTATTTATCAATGCTGAGCTTGAGAGGCCTGCCGGGAGTTCACTACGTTGTTACCAGAGGACCCGCCTGTCTGTCTGCCTAACCTTTCTTTAGCTATCTCCTGTCTCATTAGTTTTGTTCAGTGTTGAATCTCTAGAAAACTATACATTATCTGCAACATGGTGGGTACTCAAAATTGATTGTTGGATAAATGAAATTAATTATAAATTGTTTCACTTGACAACAAAAGGAGCTGCTATGCTCTGTGACACGCTCACTTTCCCATACCTCCACAGGTTCAGACAACTTCTACTTTTATTACCATAGAGGAACTCAGAACAATAAAATGACCAACCCCTCTTTAGTTTTTTACCAGCTCATTACCATATATACAATTTTAAGAAAAATTAGTTTTCAATATTGATTTCTTCCGAGTTCTTAATATCATATAACATACATAATATCATATGCAAATATCACATACACTACAAACAGATATATTAGTTTCATAAAAAAATGATATGTGACACATCATGCCAAGTCAGTCGTGTACTGTGCAAATCAGTTAGATTAAATACAAGTCAAGAGATCTCAGCCAACAATGGAAGAAAGGTTTGATCATTTTTTAAAATGGCTATATTATAATAAGCAGCTAATTAGCAATTTGAATTGTAATGTATTGAATTTTATTCCAAGTTTTCTATCTGAAAAGAAAAGAAAAAAATAATGATAACCACATCAAAAGAGCTAGATAGTGTGTTCAGTCCTCAGGAAATTCAGCCTGGATGATGAACAAGTTAGCATTCTTTAAGAAGACGCCAACAGAGTATCCACCAGGGGCACCAAGTCCTTCAAGGAAAAAAAAGAATTTGACCACTTCTTTTCATGAGAATAACCCTGAGGGTACTAGTAATAGAAACTGAGCAAAATATACTAGTGATGTCAAGAAATCTATTTAATTTAGATCGTCTTTAAAGAGTAACATTAATAATATATACCCCAAGATCACAGGGTATGTTTTTATTACTTTGCAAAGATAAAACTTCATTAGCAAGGACATAAAAAACTATAACAACATGTCAAGGAATATGGGTGTAATCAAATTAATTGAGATTATTTCAACAATAGTAATAAATCAGAGACAGAATCTTAGTAACCTTCATTTTATTATTGACTCTACATTTTTTAGGTACAAAGTCAAAAGTTGTTATTCTCACAATATCTCAGAGAAAGGTAATTAATGTTAAATACTGTCTTAGAATTCAGCCAGAAAAATATGTATTGAGCTTCCTATCCTACAAGGGACCAGGTAAAAGAGCTTCAGAAAATAAACACAGTCCTTGCTCTCTGGAAGCTTGCAGGCTGGAAATGGGAAACGACTTGTAAACAGCAAAACTCTAAGAGTTCATAAAAAGGGTGCAGAGTACCACGGAAGTTTTTTAAAAAGAAGTAGCAGTTACATACAATTATTAGGATTAGAAAAAAGTTTGGATTAAGTGATGTTTGAGAGCAGTCTTGACGTCTGGGTAAGATTTCTGTATTCAAAACTGAGAAACATGTGGGGTAGAGGGACTATTTCAGCAAATTTGGTTTCGAATTGAGGGTCAAGTGAAATGATCTACATGAGCATGTTCTGATTCTACAGGCATTACTTTTGCAATGCTCTGATTCACATGCATTGCTTGCGTAGAGCACTTGGAAACTCCAGTTTCTACTTAGCTCAGAACTAAATTTCACCATAAAATACTCAGGCATTGTGTGCAGTCAGGAATCAGCATTTCATCTTTCAGATGGGTGTAAGAGACACACTATCTTCACCAATTTTCTGTCGCTTAGAACAGAATATTTGAAACCGGGTAATTTTTTTTTTTAAAGAAATTTATTTCTCACAATTGTGGAGATTAAGAAGTCCCAAGAGACGAAAGACTACATCTGGTAAGAACCTTCCTTCTGTCAGGAATTCTCACCCCCAAGAGAGCACAGAACACCACATGGTGAGGGGCCTAGGCAGGCTAACAAACTAGGCCAGGTCCCTCTTTCTCATCAAGTCACCAGTTCCCCTCCCTTATAACCCATTAATCTATCAACCCATTAATCCATGAACGGATTAATCCATTCAGGAGGACAAAACTCTCATGATGCAATCACCTTTGAGGTGATTTGGAGGAGACAAATATTCAAATCATAGCACACAGCCAAACTCAGACACGGAATTTGCCAGAGGCCATCACGCTAACGATTGTCCCACCCAGATTAGAACTCCTTATCGCTGCCTTTCTACTTAACTGAGCATGTGTGTACTGCAATCCTTGCCTCCTCCTAAAACTTTAGTTGTTGCCTAGAAAAAGAAGACAGATAAGACCAAGTCGTCTCTTATCTTTGCCATGAAAACATTAAGGAAATGTTTTCCCATTTCCAAGGTATTGATTTTGTCTTCATCTTTTACGTGAAGAATTAGTTTTATTTTATAGAGAATTAAAATTTCAAAGGAGGAATTAAATTATCATGAGAAGGAGCATTTTATCACCTATAAAATGTAATTAAAAGCCGGCTCGGTAGCTCAGCCTGTAATCCCAAGCTTTGGGAGGCTGAGGTGAGTGGATTGCCTGAGCCCGCGGGTTCGAGACCCGCCTGGGCAACTTGGCGAGACCTCATCTCTACAATAAATCAAAAATTAGCCAGGCATGGTAGTGCGCGCCTGTAGTTCCAGCTACTTGGAAGGCTGAGGCGGAAGGATCACTGGAGCCCAGCCAGTGGAGGCTGCAGTGGCCGGGAGCATGCCACTGCACTCCAGTCTGGGTGACAGAGTGAGGCTCCAACTCAAAAAAAAAAATGTAATTAAAAACATTTTTCTCAGGACTGCCTCGTAGGTTAAATTAGGTGATGGGATGAAAGACTTAGTACACAATCCATGCTCATTTAGTATATTTCTTCTCTGGCTGAAGACATGTCAACAGTCCTGGAAGTCAAGTTTCTGTGACATATTTCTTACACAATGTATGCACTATTATCCCTATTTAATTGACAGCATTTTATTTATTTATTTATTTATTGTGAGTAAGCGGGATTTATTGAAAGGACAGCATTTTAGATGAACCTGAATAAAATCTGTCAATATTGTACTCAACTATAGTGAAAATTGCTAAGATGTTTTGAATATAAAATAAAATATTAGACTTATTCAAATAAATTCCAGAAATTTATAAAACTAAATCAAAATACTATCCAGCAAACATCTGGGCAAAAACATTTCTGGTTATTTGATGGTGAAAGAATGCTATTCACAGTGCTTAATTTTTGAGTTAACACTGACAAAATTTCTGCTTCCCTGATTTAAAAAAATGATTTGAGTAAGTTGGAATATTTCAGAAATGAATTTATAAAAACAGGACAATTAAACACCCTGAATAGTTAGCAGTTTATAATAATCATTTTATTTTACTGCCAAAGAAAAAAATGGAAGTCCTCCCATTAGTAAGCAAAAACTATATCAAGAGGGACTATTGCAGCAGGGAAAGGAGACCATTGCAATGGGGAGATTGCTAAAACCATGAGATCTGCAAGAGTCTCACAGTGAAAGCAGGAGGGAATTTTTTGTGTAGGGAGAAGTAAAACGATAGAAGGAATTGGGTGGTGGGCATGCGGTGAGTAGGTGGCGTTACTGGACAGTAGACAAGCAAATGTTTTCCTCTGCCATCAACAGATTCTCAGGGCTAGGGAGGGCCGTTCCATGTTCCTTGCTTACATTTAAGAGGCAAAAGTTCTGGGGGCCTGGAGAATAGAAAGAAGCCTGACAATAGCTTGTTCAAGTCAAGACAGCAGGTCTTTCACCCGCAATGGGTAGTGGGAATAAACAGTTCAGCTAATCGTTTATGAAACAGAGAGTGGGAATTTGGAGGCTCTGTGCCTGGCATTGCCAAACTGCCTTATTTGAGAGTACACTAGTATAAAATGCACAACATTTGTGACATATGTCTCATTTTGAAATTTTATTTATGGTTTTTCATGTAAATAGCTAATGTTGACTAATGTAAGCCACTTCCATTCACAGCTGATCACACTTTTTAACATCCAACTCTGTGAAATATCACACATTTCTTTCAAGTGTTCCATACTAAATATAATGTTCTCTTACCCAAAAGAGTAGGATTACAAAATCTAAAATTAAATCTAATTGTACTTTTTGTGAGTTACAAAATAGCCCCGACAGCTGTGCTAGCTTTTATTTGAAATATTTTTGCATATAAATTTAATATTGGTTTTCACTGGGATATTTAAACTTTCATATAGCATGCATAGAATATAGTGGAGGATATTGCAGCACATTACCTTCCTCTCAGACCATTCAAGAAAGAATTTCTCTCCTGAATTCCATATTTCAGCACATCATTATTCACGTAGTCTAATCCAAAAATCTGAAATTCCTGTTTCATGACTTCATCTTCCTCAGGTCACGTCTTCTGTCACTTTGGCCTCCAGGAGTATGATAGGCTAGATAGTTCATTGCACCCTCACACTACAACACAAGTACCTCCACCACAAAGCACATTCTTCAGGGCATCAGTGGTTTCCTCATATGTAAGGGAAACTTTTCTCCCTGCCACCTTAGAAAGAACAAACCGAAGCAGAACAAAATCACAATGAACTGAAACCCGAGAGGAGATTAGAGACAGGAGAGCAGTGAACGTTGGACAAACCAGGAAAATGACGCAGCCAGAAGTGCAACGCTACCAGGAAGGGCAGTTGCACCGGAGACGCCTGCACTGCGCTGGGACTCCCGGGGAAGACCTCAGATTGGGAGAGCACCCCACTTCCCAGGAGAGCAACTGCAACATCATCTCTAAAGGAAGGTCTCTCACAATAGCCCCAGGTGCCCAGTCATTATGATCAAGTAAACATGACCTCATTAGTAAACATCACCAAACACAAGTGAGACAACAGAAAAGAGACATATACACTACTTTAGATAGTTCAAACACCAGACAGGGTACATAGTGTTTAAAAATACAGTGCTTCAGAAGCAAAAACAATCACAAAATGAATAAACAAGAGACTGAAAATCACTTCGAACAAAACAGAACTTGTAAAAGTGAAAAGTTAATTTTGTAGTTTAAAAAAATCTGCCCTTGAAATGTATCTAACAGGCATATCTTCCTTTCTGACTCCAATTTCACCTTGTGCAGGTTTCTCATTAATTTACCTATATTTTAAGGAAAAGCATGTAGTGTCAGGATGTTCTACCCAATCCCTCATTCCAGAACTGCCATACTCATTCCCTCAGTTCCCCAGAATGTGGGTCGTCTACAGCCCTCAGCTGGTTAAAAAAAAAAAAAAAAGGATTCCTGATACTGTCAGAATAAAAGGGCCAACTACCTTCACCCCAACTGGAGACATCTCTGAAGGGTCATCCCAGCTTGAGTTCCCACAGGACTGACTGGAGTCTTTCTTGCGACTGCCTTGCAGTCAAGTGTTCTCTTTACTCAATCCTGTTTTCTTCATTCTTCCAACAGGTATTGATACTGAAGGCACTTCCCAGTAAATGACCTGCATGAAATATCTCTGTCCTGAAATATGCTTCTTGGGGACTGTGATAGAATGAAAATGATTCTTTGTGTTCAAGGCCTCAACTCACTCCTTCAATGCACCGTCTTCTAGCTTAATCACACAATTCACTGCCTTGTAGTCTTGTCTTAGACCCTACAGAAACCCTCAATAGTTTCCCACTAAATACAGCAAAAACACCACGTTTTTCTTTTATCATTTAAGACACTATCTGGAGTATGGTGACCTCGGATCTTTCCAATTCTATATACCAATAGTGGATCCCTTTTGTCAGAACACTCATTTTGTTCTGTTCACTCATGTTTAATTCCAATTCTTGTCTGTTAATTCTCTATCTGGAATTAACAGGCCTTCACCTTACCCACTTGTTTCACATTACATATCCTTTCACACCCAGCCTAATTTCCAGTTCCCTGAAAATGCATCTCTTGGCTACAACCGCCCCAAGCAATGTCTGAACAAGTGCCCTACAGTAGTCACCCTGTCTAGATTTGCATAGAGGCTTGCAAATTTCCAGGAATTTTTATAGTCAACATCACACTAGCAGTTTGAAGTTGGCCATCGTGGGATTACCTATACCACAGAAATAAGCAAACATTGCATATGGGAGCTACCTTAAGGGCCGCTTGCTAAACTTTTACCAGCACACCACCACATTTCTCCTTCCTGTTACACAACATGATTCTACTGCTCATTTGGCAGTGGATTTAACCCTGAACTGCTTTGTGATTTGCAGATTTGGTAGCCATGACATTCCCAAAAAAAGACAGGATCATGTTTATGGCAAGGAGGATATTTTACACTAACTCCTAAAATTTCTTTACCCCGATCCCTTTTTCATAGCAAGAATTCAATTATTGTTTTTGTAAAAGCAATAAATCTTGAGGTTCATCTTGCACAGAGAACACTAGGGGGAAAAAAAAACAAGAAAATGATAGTTATGAGTTTTATTTTCTAAGTATATATATATATATATATATATATATATATATATATATATATGTTTCCCTCTATACTTTAAAATATTTACCCCTGACATTTTCCTATATTTTTATTTCAGTCACCATATCATAGACTTTGCTCAAATCCAATATAAAATCACTCTATAGTTTTCAGGTTCTATTACTTTCTTCTCAATAGGTTATTTTCTTTGCATATATATTTGCTTCTTATTTAATAATCAAGACTTCTTTGAAATAAACTTTTTCCAAAACTCATTTTGTAAAATATATGATGCAAGGTCTTTTTCTCCCCGGATAATCATTCTCAGCCACATGATATCACTTGTCACACTCCTGTTTCACCTTTGTTGTCACTTGGGAATGAATTTTCAATACAGCTAAGAATATTAGTTACTTATTGTTTAACAAAATTAATACAGAACATCAGTTGACTGCATTATTAGGGTCTTCCAAGAGAACAATAGGACATTCATTTGCCTTTCTTTTCGCTGACTCTCTGCACCATGGCTGCTCAGTCGCAGCTGAGAAGGAGACAACCTGCATATCACTTAAGACTTCTGAACCCTGTCAAGTAAGCCGCTCTTCTGCCGCAGGCTCCAAGGCTGTGTGCTGTCAGCATCTTTCACCCTGCTGGGTCAGCATCACAATCAAAACCGCATTCCTTACCTCACCCTTGGGATAGGCAGGCTGTGCCTAGCTAACCAGAGAGCCCTGCGTAATGTAGGAAACCGACTTTGGTTTGTGGGCTGCAAATGCCCTGCTGAGCTCTTTTCAATGGCACTGCCTTTACACAGTACAAGGGGCACTTACTGTCCTGCCCCCTGGAACAAGATGCTGGGCTCTTGTCTTCTACTCTGCACACTGAATGTTCTAAATCATTGCCTGAGTACTATCACCAGAAACTAGAGTACTTGTGAGATGCGCAGAGTACATTACCACATACGTGTTTTAAAACTTTGAGCTGTCTTCACACAGCCACGGTGGTCAAATCCCCTGTGTATAAAGGCCTTTTTTAAAAAAGATCTCACTCTTGTGCATCTTTGGAATAGTTGAGAAGCATTGGATCATTTGTGATTTGAATATGAGCAAAAATGATGTGCCAGAATGAGTGGCACTGTGTGTATGGAGGATCACTTAGTTCAAAAGCTCCTGTTTCTCACTTCCAGAATGAAATGTAGAGCCATCTTTTTCTTTATTGTGAGTAATTAAAGATAGGGAGCATGAAACTGGGTCAAAAACTAGAACACTTGACATATTTGTTAGGTGCTGTGCCTACATTTGCTATAATGCTTTTATATCACCTTTGGCAAGCGATTTAAGTTTTCTTTGTTTCAAAATATCCCCTGATGCACAGTTAGAATGCTTTTCTTTAACTCTACTCCTCAGAGTGAGTCTAAAGAGAGTAAGATACCATTTAATGAATTTTTGGAGCTATGGATGTAAAAGACGTCTAAGAGAATGATTTGCCTGTCTCACCTTAAACTTTACTGGCCAAGACATTTACATGAAAAATAACCCTTGGACCTCCATTTTCAGCTCTGACATGTAAAGAACCTGAAAAACATCATTCCGTGGTTAAAACAAGAAAAATCTAGACATGCTGAAAATGAATGACTTTTCTTGAACACATCAGATAATGAGGCTGAAAAGCAAACTGCCACCACAAAATACAAAGAAACAAGTGCCTCTAGAGAGGAACATCTGTATCTACTTACATGGAGCAAACACTGCTGCAGCCATGAACAGACAGGAACACTGAAATAGCAATTTTGATGAACTACGGTTTACTGAACTCCTGAACCCTGCAGTCCTGTGCATCTTCCTACACTTTCACGGGTTTTGCCTCCAAGAACACTATCAGGTTCTCATATTAAAAATCTAAGACATAAGTTTCATAATCTTAAGGACTAGGAGGGATGTACTTATAAAATATACTCAGAGTGTTCTCCATAACAAAGGCCTACTCTCCACAGGAAGCATAATTTACCAGATATTTATCCCTGCCGGGGGAAGGGTATTCGGGGTTAGGGAGATTATGTACTCAACAGCAGTCAGAGCCTCAAAGAAACAAATGGGGAATGCTACAGCCAATGAAGAGAAGAGGGGACAGAGGAGAAACAAAACAAAATCATACCACTGGAATTTCAGTTGTGAAGATTACAGCCCTGAGACACAGACCCACTAAAACAGTGGTCCCCAGCATTTGGGGCATCAGGGACCAGTTTTGTGGAAGGTAATTTTTCCACAGACTGGAGGGAGGGAGGGGACAGTCTGGTTTGAGGATGATTCAAATGCATGACATTTATTGTGTACTTTATTTCTACTATTATTACATTGTAATATATAATGAAATATAATTATATAACTCACCATTAAAAAAAGAGGCAAGGAAGGAATTGGTAAATAAATAATGGGTGAGTCACACACAGACTAAAATAAGTATCAAATTCTGACTTACAACCTGCCATCAGATGCAACTGTACAACTGAAGTATATCAACTCACTTGCCACTTACTGATAGGATTTTGATATGAGTCTGCAAACCATTGATTTATTATGGTCTCTGTGCAGTCAAACGTCACTGCTAATGTTAATCTGTATTTGCAGCAGCTCCCCAGTGCTAGCATCATCACTTCAGCTCCACCTCAGACCATTGGGCATTAGATTCTCACAAAGAGCATGCAACCTAGTGAGGAGCCCTAGAATAACTTAGAATAGCTGTATAATGTAAGGTGTGTAGTAAATGTATAGTAACCCCTCCCCAGGACTAGACACATAAAGTGTGTGCTGTAGTGTTTCTTCTGAAGTGCTGTTACTATAAAATACCAAAGATAATGGCTGCTTTACAAAATGTTTGCAGTGTTTGTACTTAAAACCTTGTTAAGTTTTTGTTTGTCCCATAACAACCATGTTAAATGAAATAACCGGCTTCTTCCACTTCTGCAACCACTGCTAGCAGTGTGTGAATGTTAAGCAATAAGCCCCTCCTGGACATTCCTTTGCTTAAATT
>CAUYQG010119611.1:0-51991 GCA_963574415.1 Tarsius wallacei | reverse complement strand
GCCCGGCTAATTTTTTTGATTTATTGTAGAGATGAGGTCTTGCTTGCCCAGGCAGGTCTCGAACCCGCGGGCTCAGGCAATCCACTCACCTCAGCCTCCCAAAGGCGCGGGATTACAGGCTGAGCCACCGAGCCCGGCTATATGTAAGCTTTAAAAGTAAAAACTTATATTATTTATCAGGATTCCCTGAAACCAGCCTACCTACCAGGAATAAGAAGGGTTCTTTTCAGGGCTGTTTCTGGCTAGCTTTGACTAATAAGTTTGTTCTATTATATTAACCATAAGGTGGAGGCAGCCACATTGTCTTACCTCATTGGCTGGAATTGTCAAAGCACTGTGAATCAGATCAACAATTAAAAAGTGAAATGTGAGCTGGGTGCAGTGGCTCACGCCTATAATCCCAGCATTTTGGGAGGCTGAGGTGAGAGGATTGCCTGAGCCCACAGGTTCATGACCAGCCAGGGTAACTAACTTGGCAAGACCTCATCTCTACAATAAATCCAAAAATTAACCTGGCATGGTGACACGTGCCTGTTAGTTTCAGCCTCTTGGAAGACTGAGGTGGAAGGATTACCTGAGCCTAGAAGGTTAAGGCTGCAGTGGCCGTGCACATGCCACTGCACTCCAGCCCAGGTGACAGAGTGAGGCTCTAACTCAAAAAAAGTGAAATGCTTCCTTTACTTTTTAAAACTGCATTTGCACTCTAGTAGTCACACCTTTATTTTGATCTGTGGCTCCACCACCATAGTGTTTCAGGTGTTTTCAGGCTCTTGATGGGAATCAGGGTGAAGGGAAGATGTCAATCACAGTAGCCTCTAATGGATACATTATTGCCTCAGCACATGTGCATGTCCATACACAAACACACACATTCACACTCACACACTCACACTTACACACTAGCCCCTATCAGCCCCTGCTACTCTAACCTCCCTTCACTTTGGCCTCTTTGGCCTGGTACTGTTCCACCCTAGGCCCTCTGCTTTTGCTCTGCCTCAATAGCTGCATAGCCTACTCCCTCACCTCTATCAGTTCTTTGCTCAAATGTCATCTTTTCTTTCTTTTTTTTTTTTTTTTTTTTTTTTGAGTTGGAGTCTCACTCTGTCGCCCAGACTGGAGTGCAATGGCCACTCCCGGCCACCGCAGCCTCGACCTGCTGGGCTCCGGCGATCCTTCCGCTTCATCCTTCCAAGTAGCTGGAACTACAGTCACACACTACCACGCCCGGCTAATTTTTTTGACTTATTGTAGAGATGAGGTCTCGCCAAGTTGCCCAGGCGGATCTGGAACCCGCGGGCTCAGGCAGTCCACTTACCTCAGCCTCCCAAAGCGCTGGGATTACAGGCTGAGCCACTGAGCCTGGCTTCATCTTTTTTTTTCTTTTCTTTTCTTTTTTTTGAGTTGGAGTCTCACTCTGTCGCCCAGACTGGAGTGCAGTGGCCACTCCCGGCCACTGCAGCCTAGCTCTGCTGGGCTCTGGCGATCCTTCCACCGCAGCCTTCCAAGTAGCTGGAACTACAGGCGCGCACTACCACACCCAGCTAATTTTTTATTTACTGTAGAGATGAGGTCTCACCAAGTTGCCCAGGCGGGTCTCAAACCCGCGGGCTCAGGCAATCCACTCACCTCAGCCTCCCAAAGCGCTGGGATTACAGTCTGAGCCACTGAGCCCGGCTGGCTTCATCTTTTCAATGAGGCCTACCCTCACCACTCTATTTAAAATTGTAACCCATCTTCCCCTAAGTGCTGACTTCCTTTCACCTTATCCTGTGCCGTTTCCCCCATAGAATTTATCATGCTTAACTTACTATACTGTACTTACTATATTTATTGTTAATTTTTCCTCTTCCCCTACTGGAATGTAAACTCCATGAGGGTAGGAATTTTTTTCTGTTCTGTTCACTGGTTTATCTCAAACACCCGGAACAATTCCTGCCGTCTTGGAGGGCTCGCAGTAAATACTTGTTAAATAAATGAAGGAATGAGCACATAGAATCAATAAAACAGCAGAATATCAATTAATTGGAATACTCAATTAAACAGTATTCAGCAGTTGCATATACTGCTGAATACTATATTTAATATACACACCACCTAGATATTAGAGATTTTTGTTGATCGGTTGTTTGGTTGGGCTCTTTAGTTTTTAAAGCATCTTTTAAATGCCCAGGAGTCGCTTACATTCAGCTCAGTCTTGCATATGTTTTTCACTTTTGAACCTATGCCAGATGAAGTTATCAAAGACAACAGAATACCCGGCTGTGAGAGAAAGACTCAGTTATACTCACTTGATTGGCCTCAGATGGACAGGAAAGTTTACTAAACTACTAAGAAATGTTTTAAATGTAAAGGCAGAACCAAAGATGTTTTCTGCATAAGATCTTCACTTAACCAGAAAATTAAATAATACCAAGCTATCCCTAGGAAGTTCTTTTTTCTTTTAATAAACTTCTAAAATCAACATATGTATATATTCTAAATAATTGAGTAACTCGTATCTGGTAAATTATAAAATCAGAGATATATTGATTTATTTCCTGGGGACCTCTGAGAAAGCAAAAAACACTTTTTTTTTTAGAACGCAGGATTTATTGAGAGGACCGAAAATCACCCACCGCGGGTGGGGACCCAAAAGGGTTGCCCAAGAAACACTTTTAATACTTAATTATGAGTATTAATTAAAATTAGCATTCTTGTCATTAGCATAAGCAAAGCAAGAATTTTGTTTTGTTTTTAAAGAAACAAGAAGAAAAAGAAAGAGGGTAATCAGGACTTGGGGAAGCCTAATTTTTTTCTGTTTCTATTTTAATAATGACTGAAAAATATGTCTGTTAATTATTTCTACTAAGTATATACTGTCTAGTCATGATATGTTAACTCTCACAGTGAATTCAAATTTTATTAATTCTGATTGCTTATAATTCAAATAGGAATCCTGCTGGTGGTCTCCCTTTATGCTACAAGAGATAAAGAGCTAGCCAAGCACATAAGCAAAGCAAACCTTATTTTTGCTTTGATGCTCTTTCTGTTGATTTAGATTAATCTGATAATGTTAAAATATAGTAAGACTCATTGATTCAGGCTAATCAATGGGTGGGATGTTCAATATAAAAGAGAGAAAATTCGAAATTATAGAATTTTTTACAGAAACTGTTACTACCTTCAGACAGCTGTAGTACCTGGAAGTAGGCTGATTGAATGTTGCACAAGGTCAGAAAAATAAGAATGATTTGTATTTTCATCAATAAAAGTCTGTGGACAGGAAAGGGGAATAGCAAGGAAACAATGTGATTAGTAGACCAGTCACTTTCCGCATATACATAGAGTAGCAAACAGCATCCAGTTATTTCCAGGACTTCAGCTCTACAATCAGATAGAGGAGGGTTCAGGTTTTGGGTCTGCTGTTTATTATCTTTGTGATCTTGGACAAGTTATTTCATCTGACTCAGTTTCCTCATGTGTAAATTGAAAGTAATAACACCTACCTAGCAGAGTTGTTCTTTAAATCAGATAATATATCACAAGCATTTCAGTAACTTTCTTTCCTATCTTATGTTAAAATTATAAGGCTGAGATAATGGATCTTCAAGGACAAAAGCTAAGATACTAGACCACCTGGGTTGTTTACTGGATCAGATGACCTTGGACAAGTCATTTAACCTCTCTGGGTTTTGTTTTCTTTTTGTTGTGCTTCTTCTCATCTAAAAGTGAAGCAATAGATTAGGCATTTTCTAGAGTCCCTTTCAGCTCTAGAACCCCAGTAATCTCTAACACATGTGGTCACTTGGAAAGAAAGATGTTCTCAGTTAGGATAAGGAACAAGAGGTAAGTACATATTTTCTGTTTACAACATGTAAGCAGCACACACAAACCCAGACATGTAAAATAATTAATTTTAAAATATATCATCAGAACTTATAAGTCTAAATCACAATGACTCTTGTCTTCCAGAGTAGTACTTTTGGGGGGGGGGGTTGACATATTCATTTCAGCCCTGTCACTGCAGCGCCAAATGCATTTAGACCTATATTGGGCAATCTTTCCTATCTGTTTATTTTGGGGTGGAGAAAGTGGGTGGGACATAAAGACCTCTTCAAAGCCACTCTGCTGATCCTATAAGAGCATTAATGTTCAGATTTTTTTTTTTTGAGTTGGAGTCTCACTCTGTTGCCCCAACTGGAGTGCAGTGGCACGCTCCTGGCCACCGCAGCCTCGACCTGCTGAACTCCAGTGATCCTTCCACCTCAGCCTTCCAAGTAGCTAGAACTACAGGCGCGCGCTACCACGCCCAGATAATTTTTGATTTATTGTAGAGATGAGGTCTTGCCAAGTTGCCCGGGCAGGTCTCAAACCCATGGGCTCAGGCAATCCACTTACCTTGGCCTTCCAAAGTGCTGGGATTACAGACTGAGCCACCAAGCCTGGCCCAGATTTTTTTTTTTTTTAAATCAAAAGATGATGTGGCCCATTTTAATCCCCACTTATATGTTCAACATATGTTTCCAAAGACGCTTTTTAGGGTGGATTCAGTTTTTGGAAATAGCTATTATTTTGCCACCATTGCAAGTATGTATAAATATACATATATATATGTATATATATATATATACATACACACACACACATATATATATGTATATATATATTTTAATGTGACAGACACTTGTCATGCCTTTCAACTACATTTACAGAAGAATGCCATGCAATGCAACCAAGCTGAACTGGTTGGTGCCTAACCTTTCTTCTTTTATTCCAGTTAGGTTGACGAGTCTCACATTTACACATTCTGAGACATTGATTAATAGTAACTAGGAAACTAATATTCAGAAACAGAAACATAAGTCAATAAGTAAATAAAGAAGAAAACCCAGTGTACTTAGATGTGGGTGAACTTGTCTTTCATTTTAATCCTATGTGAGGTACCGGAAACATGTTAACTCTATTATCAGCATATAATGCATAAGAACATAATGCTGATGTTCTTGATTGATATAGGTATAGTAAATTAGAAAAACATCTTGAGAGGAAAAGCCTACAACATTTCATTGTGTGTGTTTTCTGTTTACTTAATATTTTCTATCACTCTTTTTCAATATATATTCATAATAATATAATATCCATCCAAGAGGAAATGTACTGAAACTGTAGTAGGCAGGATGTATGTGTTGATTATAGATGGAGGCTATTAGTTAATGGAACAAGTTTCCAGTTTGTGGGTTGAAGATTTTGGAATTTGTTTCTGTGTAGTTTTATTGTTATTACCAGGTACTTTCATGTGTTGTTTGAATTCCCCCAAACCTAGTGACTGGACATTATTCCCACTTTACATCTGAGGAAACTGATGCTCAGTGGGGTAGACAACTTGCCTACAACTATACTTCTCATTGATCTCGGGTCACATTGCATCTGAACCTTTTACATTCTGCCTCCAAGGTCCGTGCCTTTTGAGCTATGGCATACTGTGTTTAATATATTAAGAGCTTAAGGAAGGGACTAGAATAACCATAAGATTTCTTCTATAGGAAGCAATAATTTTGCACTTAAATTGCTCCATTGACCCACTGATACTCATGCCCTGCTTCTTGGACCCTACATCCTCATTGGTAGTGCCATCTCTTCCTTTTCTCATCCTCTTTCTAAGGCTAACCTAAGCAACTAAAAGATCTCTTGTCCAGGGAGGAAAATGTTACTCAGTAGAACAAAGAGCTCTGGAAATAAAAATTAGTAAAAATGTCTTAAAGAATAATTGGAAAGAAATTATTTTAATGTTTTTCATGCCAAATGTCCAATAAAGGGGCATGCTTCAAAATAAACTTTGAAAATTAGCCTATCAGAATACCCGCCTATGCTAATTTAGTCTTCAGAGTAAGTTACATTTACACATTTTAAAATTTTATTGGACATTTCACACGTGCTGAATAATAGTTTATTCCCAGAAGTAAAATACCTTGAAAAATCTGACCCTAATTGTTGGATTAGAAAGGTGCTTTATGAGTGGTAATGTAGTATGATAATGTAAAGGTGAATCACTGTCTGTGAATCTGGTTGTTTTAAAAAACATCCATTCTAAAGCCCCAAATAAATTTTATTATTGTATACACTTTATGCTGTACTTTTTTGAGAGAGCTTCGAGTTTGTGCTTATTTGTCCATTCGTTGTCATGTTTTAGGACATCTCTATTATAAAGAGAGGCAAGATAAAGGGGCTTTCAGTATGGAGGAAAAACTAAGCAGATCTTAAAATATGTCTTCATCACAATTAGGCAGGGGTTCAAGAGTATCTTGTGTTGTTGCCATCTTACTTTTCATCTCTGAAATGAAACAATGTTATCTGGAAGTGGTCTTCCTCATCTGAATTGAGCTTTGTTCATCCATAGTCACTTTTTCTATTAATTACTTTCAGGAAGGTGAATATCCTCCTAACAGTTACAACTAAACAAGGTAGTCAACCTCAAAAATGATTCTTCATTTTATCTAGTTATTTCTATAAAATCTTGCTTCAAAAAGTAGAACCCATTTGAGAGGGAACTCAGGTCCATTGTAACAATGTGTTTTGCACCGGGCTTGGTGGCTCAGCCTGTAATCCCGCGCTTCGGGAGGCCGAGGTGAGTGGATTGTCTGAGCCCGTGGGTTCAAGACCCGCCTGGGCAACTTGGTGAGACCTCATCTCTACAATAAATCAAAAAAATTAGCCGGGCATGATAGCGCGTGCCTGTAGTTCCAGCTACCTTGAAGGCTGAGGCGGAAGGATTGCCGGAGCTCAGCAGGTCGAGGCTGTGGTGGCCAGGAGCGTGCCACTGCACTCCAGTCTGGGTGACAGAGACTCCAACTCAAAAAAAACCATAACACAGTGTGATTTGCAAGTGATTTCACAGCCCTGTCCTCTTCTTCTGGTCATTCTCAAAGATCCTTTTAAGCCACAATTGCCAAAGACTCTTCCAGTTCTCTAATTCATCACGCTTCTCTTCACCCAAGCTCCCCCTGGAAACTGTAAGCTTTATCAAGCTCTTTTAAATTTCCTTTTTACCCATCATATAGGCAGTTAGCTTGCTTTTTTGTTTGGGGGGTCAAAACAGGTCACATTCTGCCCTAGAAGAATTTAAAAAACACAAACCCATGAAACTTCAGTTTCAATAGAAAAGTGTTCGTTTCCAGTGAAACCATTTTTATTTTAATTTGTATTTGCTTTCTACATCTCTGGTGTCTCTAAATACATGTGACTTTTGGCCCCATACAAATTTATTTTTGTAAGAGTTCATCTTGTTTGAACCATTAACTGAATATCAAAGGGTAATTGATAAAAGATAAATTTTAGATGTCTCTTGGTTGGTGTGACCAGTCAAACATTTTCATGAAAGAAAAAAAACTCTAATTGGCCATTCAGGTTTTGAATTTAAAGTAAGATTGATTTTTATCATTGTTTGACCTCTAACTGGTCTCTTCAATTTTATTCATTATTTCCAGTATGAAACTAATGTAGAAAAATGAAATTGATAAGTACTGCTTTTTAAAAATTGGACCTAGAGAATTAAACTTTTGAAATATGTTAGCAAATAGAAATTGAGTTTCTTAACTTACTTTTAGGGAAACTTGGCATAAAATTATTCTCTTAAACATTGATCTTAGCTGGAAATTAATTTGGTTAGCCATATAACCATTTCTTAAGAGAGGTTTGGGGTCAACATTTTGTTTAAATGGAGGCAAGGCGCAGCAAACTGGATGGAGTTGGAGACCATCATACTTAGTGATCTATCACAGAAACAAAGAACTGAATACCACATGTTTTCACTCTTAAGTGGGACGTGGACATTAATCACATTAGCACAAGAGAAGAATCTGCAGTCTCTGGGTGCCGCCAGGGGAGGGAGGGTGGGATGGAAAGGAGTGAGTTTTCTTTTTGTTATCCCCACCTCCACCATTTCCTCATCACCACCTCTTTCTCTGTGTGTGTGCACGCGTGGGCACGTAACACACACATACACACACACACACAAATGCCCCGGCCTGGAAGGAAGAGGGGAGGGGGGCACCTTCCCTGTACTTAGTAAACATTTGTTTCTGCAAAGAGACTACTAGCTAGCAGAATGAACTGCACAGACATTACTGCTTAATCTGATGCTCTTATACAATTAAAGGATTTGCTGTGCTCTCGACTGTAATCTTAGTACAGCTGAATTGTGTACTGACACTGCAGGAAACGGCTCTGTTCGGCAAAGCACTACTACAAAGGTTCTCCATGTGTGCCTGTACATGGACAATTAAGTTTTAACAACAAAATTAGTGGAACAACTGGATGTTCTGGAAGTTGAGATCCCCTCACTTAGTCTTTTTTCCCTTCCCCCACCAAGGAGTTGTCCTGTGAACTGCCCAAAAGATCAGCCTGTCAGTATTGTCTTGCAAGTGTTGTGAGTTGCAGTGCAATAGCAGCTTCTTCCAGATTAATTGTTGAGGATGCATTACACCTAGTGGAAAAATGACTGTTAAACTGCTGTTGAGTAAATCTCAAAATTACTGTTAAAATGCTGAGTAACTCTCAATTCTCTCAAAGAATTAATTGCCTTCTAGCATTTGCTTCCTGTTGCAAGCACCTATGATTTTAAGAGACTTTGTATAAAATATGTCATGTCTGCATAGAGAACCAAATTGCTTTTGGTGCCTTGTAACCTTTTTAAACCATTTTTCAATAATCTCTACAGTGTTTTTGTTTCTTTTTATTTGTGTATCATGAAGTAGAGAGGAGTTTTTAAAAATTTATTCAAATAGAAATAGCTGAATAAAACTTAAATGCAATTTCAGATCTCAGGATAAACTGGCCTAACATTTGAAACCTGATGAACACATTTCATTTGAAATATGCTTCATCATGTCATATAACTATATGAAAAGTAGCAAAATCACATAATTCTTTGAGACTTCCCAACTTTAGAGAGTTTTAAAAATATGTAATAAATTTAAAGAAAAACTTTAAAATGTTTTAAAATATTATCCTGAAAATTTAGAATGAAAATGCAAGTGTTTTGTGCATGGCAGCTTTTTAAAGGAGCCAGTGTTACATATGGTGACTTTTGTGGAAGGCTTAAAATATTTTTTATAAATAATACTCAGATTTTAATAGCTGGGATCTGAATGGATTTCCCAATGATGACTTAATGTTGTACAGAATTACAAAAAGCTAAAACAAAAAAACCCAAGAAAAGAATCGTATACATTTCAGAATGTTTGGCTGAGCTAAAATCAGTCGTAGTTCACGCATTGTCAGTGTTGCTTTTGCTGTGAGAATGGTCCAGTTTCTGAGCCTCCTTTTTCCAGTGTATTTTGGAATCTGCAAATGTCGGCAGCCCTGCTTACATTCCAGGCATAAAAGAACTAGTACAAGGGTTGGTAGTGTTACATTGTAGCCTTGAGAGATAAGCGGTATTGGGATGCCTATGCTGAGATTACTCAACTAAATAAAATATTGTTGTTGTTGTTTTAATAAAATATTGTTGAGTGTGAACACAGATCTTTGCCTAGCCATTGTTACCTCTGTTAAAAAGGAATTCTTGTTAGTCTTGATACGAATTCGCATCTAGAGGCTGATGTCGGATTTTCAAAATGGTGGGATTTTGTTGTTTAACAATGTTATTTCTTATAATTAAAAATTAAATCTATTTTTTCCTCAAATAGTAAAAGACTCAAATTGACAAATTAATATATTATTTGAGCTGAAATGGAGTTTTTAAAAGTACACAAAGCCAAAATAATCGAGATTTGTCCTATATCTGTTGTATTTAAAAGTACCATTAGCATTGGTAGCAATATATAAAGTTTCACCTTATGTTTGAAACTTTATTTTGTGACGTTTGGGACAAGTATGTTTTAAAAGCTCCTGAAAAACAGAGTTTCTGAAAGAAACAATAAAAATGACTCGCTGTAATGCCACTACTGTTCACTGCTGTAGTAACTGTGTAAAGAGCATAAAAAAAGAAAAGCAAGACTCCTTATTATTACACTAGAGAAAATATAAAACTGACTTCCTCTTTGGAGTTTTCCCAGGAAACTACTTTATAAAGACAAATTTAAATCTTCCCGTTTTCTGTCCTTGAAGGTGGTAAATATGATTGCGGTTTTATCCATTTTTATTGTAAATGAAACAGAGTTCAGACCGTCCGACTGTGCGTCATTTGTTGGATGGCTGCCACAGACTAATGCAGACGTCCCACTGGGGGACCAGAGAAGAACTATACTTTGATTCACCAGATTGTGTTAAATAGTCCAGCTGTTGCGATTTGAAAGATAGTTACCTCAGAAGTGAAATAGAAATGAACTTGGCATTTATGCCTCAAACCATTTTTATACTGTTTGGCAATCAGCTTTTCAGAGGTAGCATTTTATAAAATAACTCTCACCGCTTAAAAGTTTCATTCACTGTAATGTTCAAAATGTCCCACCTTTATATTATTAGTAAAATTAAGCTTGAGTGATATGCAGAATTTGCATGAAATAAGCATTTCCCCCTTCATTTCATGAGCTTTGATTGTATTCAATTGAGCTCAGAGCCACGTCGATTAGGGCTCTTTTGGGCATTAGTTAATTTGAATTGCAGCCGAAATGTTAGCTAGAATGTTGTTGAATATAATTGGAATGTGGAAAGTTGATTTTGAAAGGAATTTCATTGAATGCAAACAATGATGTGCTTTTTAAAAATTAGAATGCTGCGCTTTCATCTCTTGTAACACAGTCTGAGAAATCACTGAGTCGCTTTATAAAGTTCAGCTTTGGCATAGCCATTTGCAGTTGTTCTGATCCTTCTGGTACCAGTATGGGTTGGAGTTGGGTCTTTCCTTTTGCCAGTAAGTGGCCCCACCTGCCCAGGCCCCACATTTGGACTTTCCTGCAGTGGGAGAACAGTAGCTGCCTTCTAAAAGAGCACCTGGTACCAAGTTGTACTTACGCATCAGGCTTCATAGATTGGTATATTTTTCCTAGCTTTTATTTTCATTTTGGCTTTTGTCTTGAGATAGCCTTTGAGCACATGGTCTAATATGACCCATAAAAAAAAAAGATACCCGTTTGACTGGATCATAAATGACTACCAGTATATTGTGGTAAGAAAAAAAAAATATTGGAGAGGCAATCAGGATTCCACAATTTTTGTCCCATATCTTCTAAACAAGTTGTACGTTGATGGACAAATCATTTAACCTCCCTTTTCGTTGGTGGTGTCTTCTGACAAATGAAGAGGTTGAACTAGCTCACATCAATGATCCCTTTCAGCCTGAACATCTCATTATTTTTGTCTTACTTCATATCACCTATAAAATTTAAGTTTTAAATTTTTTTTTTTTTTTTTTGTAGCATGCAAGAGAAAGTTTCCTATTACTTTTTATGAGTACTGACTTTTAATTCCTTATTTGGGATTACTGTTCTTAGATGTTGCCTTAAACTAAAAAAATTGAGCAGAAATAACAATGCATTACAATTCCTATTGAATTATTGCATTTGAGCTTCTGAGATTTCTAACTTGGGGAAAAGCTTCAGATTTAACACTTCAGAGCCTGCTACCCTGGCTGCCTAGAGTGAGAGCCTGAGTTTCTAGCACTATCACCGACAGGGCTCCCTGGCTCATCTCATAGGATGGGAATAGAGATGGTATAAGGTCTAGGACAAAGAAAGGCCTCTCATTCCAGAAGAAGCTCCTCTAGGAAGCCAGGAATAGAACTAGTGATGTCAAAGCAGGAAGAGCTCCAAACTATAGAGGGGAAAAAAAGAAGGAAAAAAAAGGGATAGCTTGAAGGGATGGAATTTATAGTTACGGATCTGGAAGATGCAGGTGGAAACAGGGCTTCAGAAATACAGAAATCAGTAAATATGCCAAAATTAGCTTGTTGCATCATTAGCATGATTCTACCCCTAGGAGAATATGTCTTTGGAAAATAGCATGGTGCTATGAAAAATGCAGTAATGAGGAGGCCAGTGCTCCCAACTCTTGTTCAGGCTCTGCCACTGGTGAGCTGTGTGCTTTTAGGGCAGGCTCTTTTCCTCTCCACACTCCAGTGTCCTCACCTCCAAAAGGACAGGTCTGACAACATGGTTGCCATAGTGCCTTTCTGCCTTCCCATTGGGATTCCAAGGCAGTGGTCATTATTCTTGAGAAACCAATCACTCTCCTTCAACGCATAGATTCGGGGAAATTACCAATTGTGCCTAGTTCGGTGATAATCAACAAAAGCGTTCTCAAATTATAGACTACAAATAACTTAATAGATTAATCTGTAGTTGAGAAGCTTAGTTCAGAACAGGAGAAAAGTTCTTTGGGCTGAGACAATTTCAGTACAATTTTAGCCTGACAATATAAGATTTCTAAGTTTTCAGTTCAGTCAACATTCATTTATTGCTGTTGTGGAGTCCAGAGAGCACTTCCTGGAAGTATTTAGCCCTGAGCTGATGAAGAAAGCTTTTCCTAGAATGTGCTCACCAACCCTTCAGCTGCAGACACACGTGGTAGCACGTCCATGGTAGTGCTACAGAAGTGATGAAGGTTAGTATAAGTTGATGGCAGTTGTTCACTTAAAATGAGGCAAATACTTCCTTTGCATGCTGAGAGAGGATTGACTGGTTTATATAAAAGGGTTCAGACCCAAGATAGTGTAGCCAGACTGGTGACTTGTCCCGCAGAGTTGGTAGTGGCTTTCACTGTAATCTCAGCTGGGCTGCAGCTTCATTTTCTAGAATTCCCTTACCCATTTGTTTCCAGTTTAGGTTGGCCACAAGAGAAATTTGCATGAGATTTAGGGAAGTAAAGTAGTTACATTTTTTTCTTTTTTGATTCGGAGTCTCTGCTGCCTGGGCTGGAGTGTAGTGGTGCGAACATGGCTCACCACAGCCTTGACCTCAGGTGGTCCTTCTGCCTCAGCCTCCCAAGTAGCCAGGACTATAAATGCGTGACACCATACCTAGCTAATTTTTAAATTTTTTGTGGAGGCAAGATCTTGCTATGTTGTCTAGGCTGGTATCAAACTCCTGGGCTCAAGCAGTCCTCCCTCCTCCTAAAGCACTGGTCCTCCCAAAGTGCTGGGTTTACAAGTGTGAGCCACTGTGCCTGGCCTGATGTACTAGTTTTAAAAAAAAAAATTTGTAACCCTCAGAAGGTCCATGTAGGGTAGGCTCTGTTATAGCTCATGCATGATGTTGCTGATTTGCTGACTCACCTAATTGGCATGTGGCAGAGGCTGGCCTGCTGTTTCTTTAGTTCCCTTTGGCTCCCCCAATCTCCTCCTCCAACTTCTCCAAATCCTGGGCCAGGTGCATGTGCAGCTCCATGTGGAAGGCTCCAGTGTATCCTGCCAAGTTGTCTTGCATCATCAGGATTGGCGCTTGTGAGAGACCATGAGGCTCTAGTTCATCCTTGGTTGCTGCTGCTTTACAGCCTTCTTCCCTTCCGGCTGCCAGAACAACTAACGGCAGGCCTAGCATCAGATGCAGAGGCAACAAACTTAATGTGGACTGCATTGCCTAAGGTCTAATTCTTGTGGTAAATCCTTTATGTCACTCATAGTGGTTCTGCTTCTCTGATCACAGGCTTTTAAATGTTGCCCGGGTCAAAGAAAGTCAAAGCAGGTCCCACTGGGGAAACTATATCCCACACTGATTTCTAAAGCATAGTAGCAGGTGTCTGGAGAAGTGGTTCCTTGGTCAAGGTAGATGGACATATCCTGGTGGTTTCAAATGAAGACGTACAGTATTGCCATATCCAGTTGAAAATAAGGTTGCTTGGCCAAGGTGGATGGACATATCCTGGTGGTTTCAAATGAAGACAGTATTACCATATCCAGGTGAAAATAAGGGAATCTGCCTTCACTATAGCATAGCACAGCCTGTCCCCAGGCTCCTCTTGTTCCATTTACCACCTCCAAGGAAGACAGAGTTATGTGTTAGTCACTTATGATATGACCAAGTCACATAGTTAATATAGCCCGATAGTTAGGGGGAGTGAATTTCAAGCATTTGGACAGATCTCGTAGTACTGGTCAGAAAGTGGTAAAGCAGTGTAGACATTGAGATTGAGTTTTTTGTGCCTGTGACTGGGCCCATGCAGGCCACTTTCTTTCAGTAATTGATCATGGTGTTTTGGTTTTGTTGTACAAGAGAAACCTCCAAACCTACTCACACCAAAACCTTGGTCTCTCCACATTCATTCTGAGCCTTTTACAGTTTCATTAGTCCTTCTTGCTCATTTGTGTACTCCACAAAGGGATCTGTGCTAGGTGCTAGGGATAGAATTGTGAACAAAGCTAAATGGTTTCTGCTTTAAGTCCAACAAGAGAGAAATATTCAGTGGTAAGAGAGAGTATACCAGCAGATCTGACCTGCTCCGAGAGTCAGGAAATTGTAGAAACCAACTCCTGGCCAGAGGCTGGTAGAGCGGTGGACAGGCACTGGCCAGCAGCTCACTGGCACCCAGCAGAACACCCAGAGGTGCGACAGCAGTGTGCTGGGCCATGTTCAGTCAGTTCTCTGGGACAAAAAGGCATTTGCCAAAAAGACCAGAAAAGTCTAAGAGTCCAACCATGTCCACTGCAGCTACTTCAACCCTCACGCAGCTGGTCAGCTGCCCGAGTACCTTGAGATGGTTGACCATGGCTTCTGAGAGGACTGAGTGCTAACAGCCTGATTTCCTGACAAATATCAAAAGAAAATGTTTCAGGGATATGTCTGTTTCCTCAAGGAAATTCTTGCCCATGCAGCCTGAGAAGCAATAGTTTCTTGCATCAGAAGAGAAGAAAGCTTCTGTGGAAAAAGAAATGGCCACTGAAAGTCAGTAAGAAATATCTCAAGAAACCATTCTTTTTAGAAAAGTGTATGGCAACTTAGCATTTTAGCTTTTTCTCTGACTCTCCCTCTGCCCCTGCTCCTCCACCCTTGTTTCTGAGTTCTGACAAGGTCTGTTCTAGTCAGTGATGGCAGCAGCTGACACTTCACTCGCCTGTCCATCAGTGATCAGGGTGATTACTTCCCCTCATCCATGCAGTCTCCTTAGCGCTAACCTGAAACCAGCAGTACCCAGGGACACAAAGGAGGAAGGGGGTTAACTGACTCCTTCCAGCTAAGTGTGGGCGGGCTAGGGGCCTGGACAGCAGGCAGTGAGAAAGAATGCAGTGTGTCCATGAGCTTTATGCTTCCTGAGAAGAGCATGCAATTAAGCAGGTAGGTGCAATGGGCTTTTTAACACTTCTGTAGTTAATTACTCTGACTTTCCTTGCCGCCTTTCTTCTGGTCTTGTGCTCCTAATATGTAATCTGATCGCTTCATTTTTTTTCTTTTTAAACGGCTGGCATCTTGAAGACGACTATGTGCATGTTGCTTAGACTGAGAATGTTTTGGGTTTTTTGGTTGGTCTGAATCCAAGAATATGAAAGACAACTATTTTCTCTTGGCTTTTTACTTTTCTAACTCTTCATCCCATAGGCCTCCCAGTAGCATCGAATGCAGGAGAAAAGACATTGGCGATGAAAAACAAGCTGAACCAGTTGTAGTTTTAGATCCTGTTTCTACACATGAACCCCAAACCAAAGACCAGGTTGCTGAAAAAGATCCTACTCAACACAAGGAAGACCAAGGCGAAATTAAACCGGAAAACAAAGAAGACAGCATTGAAAAAATGAGAGAGACAGACAGCTCCAACTGCTGATCTGTAAATCCGAAACCTAACATGTTTGCTAGTCCTTTTCAATTAGCACATGATTCGTTTTGGTGTTATTGGCAAGGGCTACAGACATTCTGTTCTGGTCACTGTATTCAGAATACAGGTTCTTTCCTGGTGTCGCTTTTGTAAGTAGCAAGTATAAACATAAGTAAGCTGTTTAGCAAAATACACATCCTAAGTAGTTTTTTGTTTTTTGATCTTTATGGGAATAAGGTTTTTCCTAGTTACTGTATTAAGTATGACTTATTTTAGAAGGTTACAAAAAAAATTCAGATGTTGATATCTTTAGGAAATGTGCATAACACTCATCAAATGGAATGCTGAAAGTTTGAGGTGCTTGTAGATAATTGAATAAACAAAACTGACCAATCTAATGCGATTTAAAAAACCCCCAGAGAAGATTCTGTTTGGGGTCTGATCCTCTCTTGATGGAGAAATTGCAGCAGCATGAAAATTATTGGGTACTGTGGCATACAGGTTATTTTCTAGGGTAGACTGAGGTAAGCTTAAAACTCGGGAGCTGGCATCAAACTAGTAGTCCCATAATCAATGTTAATTACACACATTGTTAACTATTGGATGAAAAATACAAGCCTGATTGTGTCCAAAGCCTCCCAAGGACCTTGGTGGGGATGCTCTTGTGGCCTGAATACAGAATTGAGGTGAAAGTCCAAACCTTGAATTTAACAGTAATATCTTGGTAAACCATGTGCACTGTGCTATGAGTTAATTGTGTTTTCCCATATACTAATGTGGCACAAGTACCATATTTTTTTTCACAGTTCTTATGTACAGTGAAGATAAGTGACAAGCACACATTTTTCTTGCTTCACTGCTGTTCTATATTATACAGGTTTGTTGTTTTGTTTTGTTTTTTAAAGAAATTAAGTGGTAGTTAGTCTCTAAAAATACAGTGTTTCAGGCTACCACAGTGAATAAATAGAAATGTAATCAGGGATTTTTTTTTAAAAAAAAACTTATGCAGCTTTTCAAAGTTGATTGTTTCAAAATTGATGTTTATTTAAAATAAGTGGTAATGTACTTGAATGCACTTTTTTATGACAATGATTCAGTAATGGTAATTTTACTATTAAAGAAAGTGAAAGGTTTAGTTTTGTTAGCATGGCTCAGCATGTAGCTGTCAGGTGCTTCTCACCTAAGGGCAAAAGAAAATGATAGTCATAATTGCAGTAGTTGTATTGTATTTTTTGCACGTGTGCTAAGCTTAGGCTTGTCAAGGAGGTAGGAAGGTAAATGTACTTCCTAAATTTGGAGATAATTATCTTTTTGTAGGTTTGTTATGCTTGACTGTTTCCATGTTTTTACAGGTCTTTATCACTTTACTCTTGAGGAATTAAAATGTAATGTTTTCCAAATGTACTTTTCCTTAACTGGGTCATACTGCTATGTGATGTTCTAACCACAGACTGCATTAATCCACTTAAACCAGTTCTGTTATGCTGTGATTTGAACGCTCCTCACCACAACTTATTAAAAAAAAAACCAACACTTTCCCACTAAGGGTCAATTGTGATTATTAACATTTTTGGTTTAATTCCCCAAGCCTGACATTTTAAAACAGGAAATTGTTTAAGAGTTGGTAACTTTAGTAATTTTTAGTAGTCCCCCAAATGGCTTATTTTGATAAGTTTTATTTCATGTTTCTTTGTGTCGTCCTTCTTATGGTGCCTGCCATCACTCTGCTGGCATGCATCTCTCACGTATTTAGGAATATAAAAATACATACACCATCTTTCCATGTTTCAGCACACACATCAACAGAATAATGTGGTCATCAAAATAGCCTCATTGATAGGATTAGAAGTTACCCACTGGGTAAGATGTGTTAGCTGGACCAGGCGACAGTTAGTAACTGCTATTTTAAGAGTGTTCCTGCCTTTTCTAAGCTGCTTACTTTCCTTCCGTGATTACAAAGCATTTTAAATTAATTTAACCTAAAGGTGTTTGATATAGGATGTTTACTCACCTTTTTCTGCCTACAGTTTTTCCTTTTCACCTGAGTTTTGAGGAGATTTTGGCCTGCTGGGGTGATTGTCAACAAAAGCAGGTGATCTTGGATAGAAAGACATAGGAAGACTAGTGCTTGTGTCTGCAAGGTATGTTCTTAGCTATTTGTGCGCACGCGCGAACGCACACACACACACACACACACACACACACACACACACGTGTAGCTTATATGTACTTACACTAGTTTAAAGTTGGAATGGACTGCATCTTTATGTTTTTGTTTTCTCTAAAAAGTTGTTATTCTTCCTTCTGTTTTGGAAATATAAATTAAGTCTTATGTGCTACAGAGGTTTTCAAATTAATGTTAATGCATGTTATAGCCAGAGTAAGGCAAAGGGTTAGAGACACTGTGCTGTTGCTATTAAAGAAAAGGAAAATGTCTCTTTTCTTTTCTGAAAGAATAAGAATTTGATTAAAATTATTGCACCCATGTGTATCTGAGCTAATCTCAAACTCCTCACTCACAGTAGTTTCGGCAGCTGTTGATCAGTCCCACGGACCTTCTTGCTGGCAGCAGTCAGCAGGGCTACTAGCACCCAGCCTCATTTGGCCTGAGTAAGAAGAAGGGATGTTTTGGCTCTGACTACTCACCACTAATCCTTCCTTCCTTACCTTCTTTGTTAACTGTAAACTATTGTAGTACAGGTAAAAATGATCGCTAATGATCATTTTTAGGTTGTGTGTCAAATAAATGATAGTCTGTATCACATTCTTAAAGTCTTGATACATATTTAGTCACATCCATCATGGAGCAACTTTAGCTTCTATGCCAGTAAGTTTTGGAGAGTGGATAACCATCTGTTTTTATCACCTTAGAAGGGTCATCAAGCAGTCCCTGCATAAGGATTGGAGTGAAGTTTCTTCCAAGTGCGAACGTTTCTCAGTCCCACTATCATTTTTAGTGTGGGATATGACTAGTTCCTTTTATTTATTTTACAGATAATGTTATATATATGTAACTATAAATGTTTTATATACCATGAGAGAGAAAGTATAAGTTAAAACAAAGCTTATTAGCACTTTAAGAACGCTACATATTCATTGGTGAGCCCAGCTTTTAAGTGAGGATAGGTGTGTACACTCTGCTCTTTGTTGAAATTTAAGTGCTGATCTGGTTAAGGTAATAAATCACCTCTTAGGATTCATTTAATTTAGTTTTTTTGTTATTAGTTTCACATTTTTGCTGTGGTTTCAATAATTTAATAATAATTTATATCACAGTTCCAGGGCATACGCTCATATAATTCACGTGTGTGTGTGTGTGTGTGCGTGTGTGTGCGTGCATGCACGCATGTGCTCCTGAGGATATTTGCAAAACCTACATGAACACCCAGTCATGTTCATCTTGCCTTTAAAATAAATTTTCTTTCCAGTTTCTCCTACCCATTGTTTGTTGCTAAGTATCAGGAAAGCAGTAGCAACCACAAACTGTGACACGGTTCTCCCAGCTTAGAGTACTGCCGGCCAAGCCTTCTGTCCATTCTCTGCGAGGGCCTGCCACTGAGCCAACTTCCAGTCGTAGCTTTGAGAGGAAGACGCTTGCTCTACCATGAGGACAGTAAGTCCCCTTGCTAGTGTTCTTCAAAAGGAGAGGTCCTCAGTGTGCTTAGTGACAATTTATAGAACTTATCAGAAGTCTAAACTTAGCTAACTCTCGTGCAAGCCAATACATAGCAATTTGTAAAATATTCAGAAAAAGTAAATGGTGACTCTTTGAATGGAGACTCTAAATCATCTAAAACTGTCGGACATTATTATATCTGTATGCATGTGTTTGAATCTGTTCATTTCTGGTACGTCACTTACAAAAGAGGCAATTCAGTAAACATATATGTCACATCCTTTTTAATCACCTGGTTGCTTTTTAAATGCTGTAATATATAAGTGGGCATTTAGTAACCTTGAGAATATTTGTTTATTCACTGATGTGCTTATTCATTTATATCCTTATTTCAAAAAGGATCTAAGGAGACTCACAAAGATAAAAAATCACAAGAAAAGCAAATTTTTAAAAAGAAGGGAATCAGGAAAAATATAATTAAGGGCAGAAAAGTAAGATGAAGCTGTTTGACTGTTACAAAAAACAGTGACGCTCTCATATTTCTGCATAAGGTTGGCTACAAAAATGTGTCTGTGTTTTCCAGCACAGATGTGTAAAGTAAACATGGAAGATGTGTACCTGTTTCTGGCACAGAGAGCTTCTAGTGCCATGAGGTTTTGTTTTTAGAGATGTTCTGATTTATTAAGGATGAGGTGTTTGACAGAGTTTGGCAACAAAGATATTTGGCCTCTCTTACTGGATAATGACCCTGAAAAATGGGCAGCAGAGTTAATATATACAAACAAAATCTTCATGGAAATGTGATAGCTGGAAAACAAAGTTCACATATATAATTTCTGGCAGAAACACCATATATGTATTTTACCAAACAGTGAAATTAAAAGAAATAGAGCATGAGTTAGTGACATTTAAGAGCAAACCCAATATGGAGATGTACTTAAAACCGAGCAGTCTAATAATACTGATAGTATGGCTGTAAACGGGAGCGTATACAGCCCTATCAAGATGTTCCTGTTTTGGCTGAGTCCACGATTTATGTGGGGAAGGTGGACTCCAGGGGCTCGAGCAGCTCACCAGCCACAGCAGCAGCAGCCTCCAGTGCCTCAGCATCCTTTTCAGCTTCTTTATTAAAGCAAAAAAAAGTGTGTTCCTCATTGAAACCTATTAAAAAAAACAACAACAATAAAGTTTACTGTCTATTTCAGTGGTGCTATTGTTTTTTTCACTACATGATTTGAAGATTATCTTCAGAACTGTCCAGAAATGTCACATCACCAGCAGAACGGATTTCAAAGCCATTTAACACTGGGCTTGTCTTTGGTTTTATGTCAGTTGTGCACTGCAATTGTTCTGTTCAATTTGCATTATACTCGTAAGTCACCATTCTGGAACATCTGATGATGTACAGTGGACTTTGGGCAGAGGCTTAGCAGAAAAGGATAAGAGGAAGAAGATGAACTAGAGAAAAGGTCAATACTGTACATGAATGAAGAAGGCCAACTAATTATTCCAGCCAGGCCTGTGTAAGTACCCATGGTATTTTAATGACTGAGTTTTTGCCAAGATTTTCTACTCAAAAGTGAGAATGGAGAGATTTTCCAGTTTTTAAGTTGTTTTTTTTTTTGAAAAGATTTTCCAGATTCACGACTGCCAATGTCAGAGAAATTCTCAATCCTTCAATCCATTCCAGAATACAGAGGGGGCTGCACCATCACCAGAGAGGGGCTGGGCCTCTGGTCTCTAGAGTCCTTTTTCATGCCCTGAGGCAGCTGTTTCCCTTGTGATAAAGTATAGGTGGAAATGTGATTGGTCATTTAAGGAATCTGAGGCCTCCACAAGTCAATATGACATGAAAAAATAACCAGACAATATGTGGAACAATATAATTTTACCTATTTTTAAAAACTAGCCATTCTATTATACATTAAACAATACAAACTAACCTTTGATTGCACTTATAGGACTCATAGTCTCCCAGTAATGTCTTTATTTTCTATGACAGTATACGTTTCAAGAACACTATGTTAACATGATAAGTTTATAATCACAGTTTCTACTGGGCTCTTTAAATTTCTCTGCATGCTATGTACCTCCTTTTGACCATTACAATCGGTAATACAAATAAAATACATATTTGGCATGTTTCTGGTTACCCAATATACAAGGTGCTTGTAACATTGCACAATTTTCAAAAGTTTGATTTCATAAATGATTGGTTCATTTCTCTTAAGACTTTAGCCTTTCCAAGGCACAGCATTAAAATTAAAATGCCGGCACTTGTTTTAAGTAAAATGAGTTGTTTCTAAAAATCACCAGGAAAACATCTGCCTTTAACTTTCATGGGCTGTGCAGAGAAACCTTAAGTATAATTTGGACCATAACAAAAGGTAGGCTTGGAGATTCCAATCAATTAATTCTGTTGAAAAGCATCACACAGCCTATTCAGCAAGAAAAAGGGTGAGAGTTTTAAACATTCAGGTAAATAGATAATCCATTAAGACAACAATGTACATTGTGGCAAGTGCCATCCTAGTTTTGTCAGCACTTATTTATGGTCTTTGGATTCCCCTGCCCTCCTGCCGAGGGACTTCTATTCCCCACTTCCAATCTTTGTTCGCTTATTCATGGCTAAGTGAAAACAAAGCAAGAAAAACAGTGCATACCCCGTGTTCCATTCTGGACAAGTTCTTCCTCTATAGTAAGAAGGCGGTTGTATTTAGTCACCCGTTCACCACGAGAAAGACCCCCCAACTTGATAAACCGGACACCAAGCCCAACGGCCTGAGGGGGGAAAACAACTTGTTTTGAATGGGGAAGTCATGTCTTGCTAAACTACAAACAGTTCTTTAAGGTGAAAGGAAAGTCATGGTGTGCTATTTGTGTTTTTCTCTCATAACTTAGTTTGTATCTTTACGTTAAGTATGGTGGCCACCTCACAAGCTGAGAGTGCTGAAAGGCAAACAGTGTGACTATCCCTCAGGCGCTTTACTAGTCATGTAAGCATGCTGATTTTATCTAAGAACATTCTGGCCTTTCTCACTGCATTTTAGGAAGGAAGATTGCAAGTGCACACCCCAGTCATTTAAGTGTGCTTTTCATTTTCCCTGGACTTCAATTTTTCTTCTCTTTAAAAGTTCAAAGATTAGCTCTTTGCAAAAGGTAGCTGTCTGGGAGGAAGCAAGTCTATTTCATAAAAGGTTACATGACTTTCTCCACCTAAGACTGCATTTCTCTGAAATACCAATTCGTGATAAAAGCAGTGTTTTGGCAATTCTGCAATTGACCAGCAATCAGCACTTACCAAATCGACAAGACTGTCATCAGACGACTCTCCTTCTGTACTTCCAAAGACAGTGATGTACTTCTTACCTATAAGAGGAATTCCCTTCAGTTTTATATGGTGTAGAAACAAATGTGTGAGCCTCTGGGATCAAAATGAAAAATTGTCAGATTTAAAACTTTACTGTGAAGAGTCAAACAATTATTCAACGACCTAAGAATTCTAACATTTACATTTTTGTTTCCCTGGTGTTATCTGTTTACCCCTTTTTCCAGTAGTTTAGATGCCATAAATACTAAGTGAATGCCATGTTTCATCAATTTTAAGGTGCATTATTTGTAAGATGTACCATTATTACCACTAAAATGAGGGGGAGTGGTGCTCAACTTAGATCGACACATCTCTAAGCCACGATTCAATTTTGTTACTGCTCAATGTAGAAAAATGTGCATCTTTGAGTCTATGAATTATGCAAAGAGCAACATATGTGGAGTTGCTAGGCCTACATAATGGCTTTCTCACTTCATGTAGAATTTTATTCAAAGGACTCTGTCATTCTGAATGTTTATTAGAGCAGTGTTGGTAGTATTTAACCAGTCATTTGAGGGTCTCAAAACCCTTTGAAATTTGCCAGTCTATGAAGAGTGCCAGCCAGAGCTTCCTCTAGTGACAGTGCTACTAGTATCTGAGGCAGGAGCTGCAGCAGCACTTTAAAGTGGAGGACAGAATGACTGCTGAGTGGTAGGTAGCCCAAGAAGAAAGGCCTACCAGTCTACCATCTACCACCCACAGCCAGCCCTGCCTGGGCATTTCCTTCCATTCTCTGGCAGCAACCCAGGCCCCTGCCTCCAATCTGGCTCTGAGTCCTGCTTCAGGACTGAGACTTATTCATGGTATTTTTATGTTTCAGGTACTGTGCATAGATAGGTGTACAAGACGCCTATAAACTCACGAGCATTTACAGTAGAATTTACAGTCTAGTGGGGGATCAGACATTAAATAATTATACAAGACATTGTGATCAATGCTACAAAGAGAAAATATAGGATGTTATGAGGAAGTTCAGATCTGAACCAGCTAGGGGTAGAGGAAGGCCAAGCAGGCCTATATACCTGAAGGCACTTCATTTGAGGCAAGACCTGTAGGATGAGGAGTAGCTAGCTAGGAAAGCAGCCTGGGGCAAAGCATTCTAGGCCAGGCTGAAGGGACAGCATATTCAGACTGTGAGGTAGTCAAGAGTTCGAAAACTGAGAACTTAAAACTAGGAAAATGGGAGTGCTGTCGTACAGTGGGAAAGTTGCCCAATCTCACCGAGCTTGTTTTTCATCAATGGAAATGATGGTGTCTACTTCATACCGTTGCTGTAAAAATTTAAGTCCAATTCTAAAATGCCTGACTGGTTGGTACTACATAAACCCACTCTGGCATCCCACACATACCAGCATGGGAGCCTGGCTTTTCATCCCCCTGATCTCCAATGCTGGGATCTTGCTCCTGTACCCCTGCTTGCTGGCTAAGGCCCTGCTTCTGGGGGCTTCCCTGATGCTCTACTGCCTTGCCAACCTGCTCAGCAGTTTTCTAGTACTGCCTGTTAATAAGTAGTGAGCCAACCCCTGCCTCAAGTTTCTGTACTGATAGAAAACTGCCTCCTGCTTCCGATTGGATCTTCTCCTTGCCTGTTTTCTCAACTGCTGAAGTAGACCTACTCCCTGCAGCAGGTGATCTAGTTCCAAATTTCGATCCCTCCTAGACTTCCCCAAGTCAGTGCAAATTAAAATGGTCCACTAGTGTCTGGGTATATTAACAAGTGGCTAAGTTTATTTTCAATCAAGTAAGTATTGCATCCTTACTTGAGCTGTGCTTATGTGGAAGAAAGAGGTATGGCTCCCATCCTTAAGATGCTGGGGAGACAAATCTAGAGCATAAAGCGATAGTACTAGGAGAGAATTTCCCATGCTGCAGCAGTGTGATGCAGGCTAAACACGTTCTGTGCCTGGGGTTCCTTGACCGTGGACATCTTGCCTCTGCGAATGGCAAGCTGTTTTTCTCAACTTGAACACTGCATTGTGTCTGGAGACCTGGCTAGGGCAGATGGGTACCCAGGTGTTCTACAATCCATGATTAAGGGTTTGAGACCTGTTCTTTAGCAGTTAGGGTGGGGGTATCCTAGATTTCTCTAAATTTTTCTACAGCTCAAGCTCAGAGTCTAAAGCAAATTGATAAATATGCCATTTCAGAAGAAATAGCCCATCAGGGGCAGAAAGATCCTCTTCACTGTGAATCTGACAGGGCAGTGGCCTTGGTCGTACCCCTGTGGTAGCCCTCAGTAAAGAGGACAGCCTTGTGGACTCAGGCTGTTAGTGGAATGTTGTAAAGCGAGTCAGTAAGCTGCATTTTGTTTTTAGCACTTTCCTTTCTTCCAAGGTTTCTTCCATGCTTTTAAATTAACTTTGATATACTGTGTATTCTTGGCTTCTTGTATAACCAAGTCATTATGAGTCTTTCAGATCTATACTTTTACTCACTGTCAGTCAGATTGGTTATTTCCACCAAGTCAGACATTGTGGTTTGATTGGTATGTTTTATGATCAGTCCACTGGCTCTGGGGATGCTGATGCTTCCATGCTCTAGAAGTTTAGCGATACTTTTGGACGCTGTTCCTGCAATTATGTAACACCTGGAGCCAAGTGCATCATAGATGTTGTCCCACTGTTCAGAGTCCTGGATGAATATTTAAGAATTGATCATTTTAATGTATTGAACATAATCACAAAACAACAGGGATAATATAACATCATCAAAGTCATATGCTTTTCCTGAGATACACAAAACAGTTTTTTTTTTTTTTTAACTTCTATGCTTAATAATCCCTATACACAACCACACAGATTAATAAGCTTCATGGGACGGAAACTAAAAGTTATTAAATTTGTGTTTAAAGTTTTTATGGATAAAATATTAAAACACTAAATGCTATTCCCCACAGTGATTGTAGAGTTCTTAAAACCCAGGCTATTCCCATCCACTGTATTATCCATAATTCTGCTAAAGACTGGCTGGATAGATTTTCCTGTTACTTCTGATAAACAGAAAACTGAAAAAAAGAGCACGCAAGGACTCTAAGCCTTTTTCTTAACACCATTAGTTTTATTGATGAGTCCACTATATAAAATGAAATGCTTACTTGGGTATTATACTATATGTGTATGCCATGTTTGAACATGCACACAAGGTGATCCCAACCATTATAACAGATGTCATTTATCCCAGTAGAACAGACCACATGTCCTGTCACATTGAAAAAGCTGTTGGCCAGGCTCGGTGGCTCAGCCTGTAATTCCAGCACTTTGGGAGGCCAAGGAGAGTGGATTGCCTGAGCCCGCGGGTTTGAGACCAACCTGGGCAACTTGGTGAGACCTTGTTTCTACAATAAATCACAAATCAGTTGGGCGTGGTAGCTCATGCTTGTTCCAGCTACTTGGAAGGCTGAGGCAGAAGGATCACTGGAGCCCAGCAGGTTGACACTGGGATGGCTTTGAGTGTGCCATACCACTCCAGCCTGGCCAATGGAGTGAGACTCCAACTCAAAAAAACCAAACAAAAACAAACAAACAAAAACTGTAGTCAGAGCTTCAGGACAATCAGCACAAGACTGGTGTGGCAAGTTTAAATAGCTAAGCTCAGTCAGTGCCTTCCACAAGAGCTGCTTATGAGCATAGTCTGTGAAAGGGAGGATGGGACTGGGAGACCCTGGGACTCCAATGAGATTCAGCATTCATATTGTCTCCAAATCTACATAGTTGAGTTATCTCAAAGAGGATAGCTGTTCAGTATATCTGCTCAGTCTATCTGATGGTTCTCAAATTCATATAATCAAGAATTTAAAATTTGGAATTTAAGTAGGTTAGGAGGAGAGATGGTCTGGGGCATGTAAACCCTTGTCAAATGCATTAGTCTGAACAGACCACAAAACCACAATATCTCAAACCTTTTAAAAATACTGCTTTGTTACATTTTACTTATGTAGTAACTGGATTTAGGTTAAAAAATATTAGGCATTGTAGAAGTTCTGTTTCCCCGAGCACGTGAAAATGATATATGATTAACCTATTGAAGCTCCAGCTAGCACAGCAGGGGCAGCTTCCATCAGTTTGGTTGCTTGTAAATATACAGGTACTCCTGAAGGGCTTGCGAATAGCTTGTTTCACTCCCTAGACAGGCACACTCCCAGGTAATTGTGTTTCTGCTATTCATTTGCTTAGTAAGTGCCTTTTCTCATAAATGCTGAAATCAAAGCAACTCAGCCCAGCCTAAATTACAACACATTTCAAATGACAGAGATCCAAAAGAATGAGCTTTTATTCTGTTTTGTTATATAAAATGTGAGTCCTGCCTATCTTATGCTATATAAAACATACGTTATAAAAGGTGAGTTCTGCTGACCTCCTTCCTGAAAGGATCAATTAAGGCAATAATTGAAGGGTACTTGTTGATCAGATCCACATACAGGTCAACCATCTCAGCTGCATTTTTGTATGTGCCCATCATCACTTCATACTTTCCTTTAGTCTGATATATGTAAGGAAAATAGTAAAGGATAAACAATGAATTCATCAAATGTAAATTCCTTTGCATTCATTTTATATGAGATTGTAACAGATTCTTTTCAGGCCAGTCTGAAAATCTGAGAAATCTATGCATTCTACTTTAAATCTCTGTTAAATATTAACCTGGAGAAATCAAGTCACCATTCTTAATACTCCATAGGGCTCTTCCCACAGATTTCAGATTAAGCCTTCTGCACAAAACACAGAGTAGGAAGGGAATAACATGTTATTTAGGTTTATAACATGGTACCAGATACCCAGCTGCCTGAGTATATGGACAATAACATAAGTTCATAACACAACAAACAGAATAGCAATGCAAACCTGCCCACTCACTAGACCCACCATGTTTCCAATCACAATGAACAAATACCTTGTTTCCTTCGCTGTAAATATTCTAAAATTTGAAAGCAGAGCTAGACTTTTGAGATACTAGCAACCAATATGAAGTACAAAGTGACTTCTGCGAGGCATTTCTTTCTAGGGTAGCATGTAACTACAGATAGTAGTAGCAATACTATACTGAAAGTAGAATTCTAGCGCAATCCCATTCATGTGAAGCCTTAAAAACCCCTGGGTCATTAAATAGAGAAGTAAACAGGGCTACAGGATCTAGTGTAGTCTTTCTGCAAAGCAAAGCACCCTTACTTTCAAGTCTGTTCAGGGATGGCACCTGGGATCAGGGATGACACCTGGGATATTCAGGTACTGGGAGGGAGGTGGAACAGAACAGAGGCTGTTTGGTTTGCTAATGCCTTCCTGCTGCTGATGATAATGGAATGGATTCCATTGGAATTAAGCAGCTCCTAAGAAGTCTGTAATTGAAGGGAGTTTGTACTTTTTCACATTAAAAAGTAGCAAGAACTTTTAGCTTCTATGCATGTTTAATGGAAAGCTTAAAAATCCTATCTTGTCAGTGAGGAAATGCTAATGACTTTGAACATTATTGTAAAATTATCTGATATCAAGCTAATACATTTTACTGAATGTAAGCAATAAATACCCATTCTAGTTAGCACTAGCAGTCAGTATATTCATAGTTCCTGGTATACATTGCTGATGAAAACATGCAATTATTTTTCTTAATGGTATGCCTAGGAAGCAATTACTAGTGAGGAATAGGAAATTACTTTAAACATTCCTTTATGTGCTTAGTTTCTTTAGAAAAGTAAGAGAACTTTTAGAAGTCAACTGAAATTTAGGGTTCTTATATACTGTTCAAAATTTCTTTTGTAGTTAAAATTAGAATCACAGTTAAAGCAGAATCCTACTTGATCATGTCCTCTGAATTTAACACTAATTACCAAGTCACTGTAAATATGTATCAGTATGCTGGGCATTTTATAAAACTTAGACTCAGCAATTGTGTGTTGGATGGGAAAATGGGAAGGATATGTATGCATATAATAGAGAAAACTTCTCATAGCTTTCCTAACATACCAATTTCCCAAGCTTAAAGGTAAATTTTTGTTGTATTTTCCCGAGAAAGTGAGAACTAGAACATTTTTTAATGAATCTGTTTTCCGTTCTCTTTTTAAAATACCTCTCTTCAGGTGGGTAGCCACCCAGGTGAAGTTTCATTACTGAGGCTCTGAACTCCTAACCCAGGCTGTTGATAACACTGTGAAGTGTTTAGTTGGGAAACAAACAAACAAACAAACAAACAAACAAAAAACCATATTCTTCATAAACTTCAATAGCTTGGAGATATTTTTATATTTCAAAAGTGAGTTCAGCATAAATTCTAAGAACCACATATCTAGAAGGGCCTATCAAGTCATAGGTATAATTGACCCACTTTCAAGCTTGACAAATTCAGCATTTACCAGCCAAATGATTATCATACCAGTTTGTTAAATTATTTTTCAATAACTTTTATGGTTGCAATGTAACTCATTTTCATTTTTATTACAGAATTTCTACCTATGACATTTTGCTATTATTTTTTAAAAAATTATATGGTTATGTTATTCTGGAGTCATTAGCTAATTTAGCTTTCTCAGCTTCATTAATATTTGGATCCTCCACACAATTTTAATAAAAAACAAAAGGATCATGACCAGCCAAACATAAGAGATACAAAGAACCTCCCCCACCCCCCAAAAAGGATCTATTCGGAAAATATTCAGATAAGCTCTTCTTTTGAGTTCTAATTTAAAAATCATTAACTTCAACAAGAAGTGAATGATCTGAAATGGAAACTTACATAGTCCATCAACTCATGTCCAGCACAGTTGATGGCTAGATGCAGGTTTGTTCCCAGTTCTAATCCCAGGTTTGCACAGATTCCCTGTATTAGAAGCAGTGGCTGCTCTATGGTGTCACAGTTAATGGTTAAACAGCCAAGATGCGACATCTTGCCAGTGATCTGCTGCTGCAAGAGCAAAAGAAAATAATGCAATACAGAGCATTAATGTTCTTGGAGCTTCCTGTGATGGGCATAGTTTATAACCAGATACAGCTCTCCAAAGATCAGGCCCTTTGATTCTCAATTAATCTTACTTCTAGGTCCCTCCTCCTTGCAAGACTTGGGGCATAATGATTCTCCTGCAGTATCTGGGAGTAATTTTCTTACTCCTGAGGTCTCTAAGTTTGGCCTGGGAGCATACTTTTCTCTCTTAGTGTGTCTATTTTCTCTTTCTTGGTTCTGTTGTTCATTGCCATGGGGCTAGCCTAAGTCACAACCAACAGATTGGTAAATTTCCAGGTTCTCCCTGTTAATGCTTACCCTCGCTGTCTCTAACTCTACTAGTCCTCGTCCTCCAAACATGCTCTTTCCTCTGTTTTCCTCTAGACAGACATAACTGATAAAACTTAAAAAATGTAGCCGTCAGTACATGTTTTTGGTTTATTTTATTTTTGCTTTAATAGAGATAAGGTCTTGCTATGTTGCCCAAACTGATCTTGAACTCCTGGCCTCACAATCCTCCTGCTTCAGCCTTCCAAAGAGCTGGGATTATAGGCAGGAGCCACTACTCCCAGCCCAGGAGAAGTTTTATTTTTAAAAAAGATTGAAGGGCCACTGAAGGAAGCAATACTGAGGATGGATTTTAGTGGCAGATTTTGGGACCCAGATGACCCCTGGGAAAGGCAACTATTGCAAAGTCAGCCTTGATGTGCCCTCACCATAAATCGCTACTATACAGTTGTAAATTGAAGCAATATCAGTGATTCTGAGGGCTTAAGGTGTGTGTATATATGTGTGGGTTTACCAAACGCAAGAGCAAATGAACCCAGGTATAAATAACCTGGTTTTACTGCTAATAACACTAGTTAATTATAAAAACCACTCAATGTTCTTAGTCAATAAGAGGAAACTTATTTAGTAAATAAAGGAATGGTTGGGGAAATTATTGTCTATCAATCGAGTTTTTTTATGGAGTCTCCTAAACTATGAATCACTTATTTGGTGCTTACTAAACGCTAGGTACTGTTCTAAGCACATTACATAAATATGCATACTCCTTACATCAACCTCATGAAACAGGTATTATGATTCCAATTTGCAGAGTGAAGTAACTTAGAGAAGATTTCAATCCAGGAAGTTTAGCTCCAGAGTGTATGCCCCTAATTATAGTGTAGCTGCCTGTCTAGAATCTAACCTGTTTCTAACAGGAAAAAAGAAATAGTAAAGCTGATCAGAAGAGCTAATCTTGGTCTGTTTATCAAATCACATACAACAACTTGCTGGAATGAAGGGAACAGCACTGAGAATTGGTTACTTGTTCGCCATCCCCATCTCTCTTACAAGGCTTAATATTAGAGTGCTGTGTTCATTCCAACATATACAACTGTCAAGGATTTTACTTAATGCTGTACATATTACATATTTCTCTTCTCTATCCCAGTTCTTAGGAGAAACTTAATTTTGTATCTTTACCAAGTCGTCTTTTACTAGCCCCTCTTTTTTTGACTTCAGCAGATTCTCAAGTCCCTGACATCAGGTTAAGGCCAGGGTTGCTGGTTCACAGAGCAGATGCTGTAGATGCAAATCTTCGTCCATTTGCATGATCTCCAGGGTTCTTACTGGTTGTTCTACTGTTAGAAGTTTAGGCATATAATAGGTGTAGCTATCAGAGCACTCAGTCGCCAAAGTGATTGACCAAGTTCAGCTGATCTCCCAAGACCCCTGAAACCAGCATGGCCAACTTTCACAAGGAGGACTGTTTGCCTAATTCTCCAGCAAACTCTTGAGTTCCCGCGATGGTTCATCAGGAATGGTGCTTCTGTGCCTTTTGGGGACCAGATGGAAGGAATGGACATAATTTTGAGCCTCTTCTTTCTCTCTTTACTAAAAAAAAATTTAAAACATCCTATGTGCCTCTCAGGTAGCTGTCAGAGAGACTCAGCTTCTCAAACATGTCACCTCCAGGGTCCAGTGTAATCCTATGATTCATAATGTTTCCGAGCCCTCTGAGATTTCAGCTGGCCAGGCAACTGCTGCTGGAAGGCAGAGCAGACTGAGATTCCAGTTCTTGGGGTGGTTGAGTTAGTGCTCGTGGAGCAATATCACCATAGAGTTTCCATTTGCCTCAGCCCTGGTCTTGGAACAAAATGACTACGGGAGAGAAAAAGGGTCAGGGAATAGATAGGTAGTGTCATACAGAAGTGTGGTAGACAAATACATATACTTACTTGACCTCTTTTGCTTCCATTATGCCCTTTTTTGGTCTCTGCTTTTGGAGGAGAGGGCTGTGGGATAGAACACAAAAACACATCACTTGGGATTTTCAGCATGTCTGTGGTACAAGCAGAGCTTTAGGTCCTCTGGCCTGTCTACTTCTCTGGAGCCTGACCAGCCATACTGTGAATCTTTCTCACACTCACACTCACAGTCACATAGGGATAATTCCAGCCACTCCTTACTCTTTTAGGCTCCAAATTGTTTCTCAAATTCAGGCACATGTTCCCTTCAGTTCATCCTTCCCCTCTGTCCCCCGTCACATATATGGGGTGTGTGTATAGATTCTTGCATTTCTACTCATATAAATAATATTCACATATCATGTCCTGAACTCCTGCTTTGTGTAGGCACCTTTTTTTGCAGGAGGATACAAAGTCCCCTCCTTGTCCTTAAGGATTAACACCACTGTGGGATTTGCTTTGATAAGCCCAACATATTGTTTTGATTATTCTCAGGGCACAAACACTTTCTCCTGTAGCATGGTTGGACTTTGATTTGAAACAACCAAAGTTCAGTACATCTGGTGAATCTGGTGGGTATAATGTCATTTGAGGTTAAAAGCAAAAATAATTCCCAAGGAGGCATTTCTACAACATATGGGGTATTGAATGCATATTATAGCATGGATCTAGTCTTTTTTTTTTTTTAGTTGGAGTCTCACTATGTTGCCCAGGCTGAAGTGCAGTGGCACAGTCACAGCTACCACAGTCTCAGCCTGTGACCTGTGATCACTCAGGTGATCCTTCTGTCTCAGCCTTCCAAGTAGCTGGAACTACAGGTGCACCACCATGGCTAGCTAATTTTTTTGATTTATTGTAGAGATGAGGTCTTGCCAAGGCTGGTCTCGAACCCCTGGGCACATGCCTGTCACCTCTACCTCCCAAAATGCTGAAGTTACAGGCATGAGCCACAGTGCCTGGCCATAGCACAGATCTAGATTTTTAAGGGGTACACTTTAGTGCTCAACACACACTGGCTCTACAAACTGGGGCCTGTTAAGTATTGGTATGGTTCACACAAGTATATGCTGATACAGTGATCCTGAACCAAAGGGCAAAGGGAAGTCATGAGATATGATCGGATGAAGAGCTGCATGATTACTGGCACCAACTCAAAATGGCAAACATTGAGGAATATTCTTGGCTTGCGTTGTCATTGAATTTTCTTTTATTTTTATGGCTGCCCAGTCAGCTTTTTAAGCTGCCCAAGTACAGAGACAATGTTTTGATCTTCTACTGTACCTATCATGGGGACATAGCAACAGCTAAATAAATAAACAAACAAACAAACACATAACCAGGGAAAAATAACCCATATATCTTTCTCTCTGACTTAATAGAATAAGCTGTTCGGTAATGGTAGAGTCAGAATCCCTGGCCTTTTTAATCATACAAAATGCAATGTGGTCTAGAACGGCTGTCCTCAGTCTAGGTGAGTGTAAAAATGACTAAAAACCCAAACAAATACAAGCTTTAATAAGAATTAGTCTACTCATGATTTCCTAGGGAAAGTTGGTTATGCAAAAATAAACCTAGCACGAAGTAATTGCTAATCTATCCCATCAGCCAAATGATGCCATCAGGAACTATCACTTTATCACTAAAATAAAGCATAATGATTGCAGTAAGCCCTGTTTCCACTCTAGCATCTCCCATTTTGAAACTAGAGACCATAGTTTTAGTTACAGTTATCTACAGACAGTCTTTGGGTTGGCTCCTATATGAGAAAACATACCACTTCTTCAGCTTTTTTTTTTTTTTCTCAAAATGCATTTAAAATTAAGATTTAATAGAATGATTGGTGTAATGTTGGGAATGATCTGTTGTCAGTGTAATCACTGGGAAGAATTAGATATCTTCCTGTATTGGATTAGTATTCTATAAATAGACACCATTTTATTAGGAGTCCATCAATTCACGGTTTTTCCCATACATTACTCCCAAGGCAGGCATTTTTTAATTGTACAGATGAGGAAACCAATGCATTGGCAGGGTATAAAAGATGGTGACTATTAAGTGCAGAGCCAAAATTGAAACAAAATCTATTTGCCTTCAAAGATCATGATTTTTGGGAGAACCACCTGAATCCAGGAGTTCAAGACTTCAGTAAGCTATGACTATGCCACTGCACTTCAGTCTGGATGACAGAGCAGGACCCTGTCTCTAAAGTAATAATAATAAATTTATACATAATCATTAAACAAAGATCATGCTCTTTCTACTACACTACATTATCTTTAACAACTAAAATTTTTTATCAAACTTTGTGACTTTGACAGAGTAGTGATGATTTTTGATGTCTGAACTTCCTTTAAGTACTTTATTGCTTTTTTATTCAAACAAGAATGAGCTAATGAGAGCTATCACTAAGGATCCTACTGCAGCTTTCAAGCATGTAACACCACATGGAAAATCAACAGAAATATGAACTCTCCCTCACACTACTGATGTAGATTCCAGGTGAATTTGAGGTACAAATAGATCTTTGAAACTATAAAAGTGTTAGTAGAAAATGTATTCTGATTTGGGGGCAGTTTAGCAGATGATTAAGGTCATGGATTCTGGAACCAGACTTCCTGGGTTTGAGTTCCAGCTCCACTACCTACTACCTATAGGACATTGGGTAAGTGCTGGGCCTGAGTTTCTTAATCGATATAATAGGGATAATAATAGAACATACCTATAGAGTTATGGGAATTGAGTGAGTTAAAGTATTAAAGCACTCAGGATAGTGCCTAGTAAATTAAAAAAAAACTTGTGGATTATTATTATAGGAAGAGGGAGTTCCTTATCAAATAAGGCACACAAAACAAAAGCCTTAAAGCAGTCTTCCTCAACACTACTGACCCTCGGGCTAGATAATTCTTTGTCGTGGAGGCTGCCCTGTACATTTCAGGATTTTCAGCAGCATCCCTGATCCCTGCTTACTAGAAGCTGTTAGAACCCTCCCTCCAACAACTAAAAATGTCACCAGACTTGCCAAATGTCCCCTGGGCAAAATCACTGAGAATCACTGCCTTAAAAGAACAGATTGATACATTTTACATCAAATTTTTAAAAATCTGTTTGATTCCATAAAATACAGTTAAAAAGCAGGCAACATGATAGAGGAAAATATATCAAACCTACATAAAGGATTAAATTCCTTATTAAATAATTCCTAGATATCAATATAAGATAAATACCTCAATAAAAAGGGCAAAGAAATAAAGCAATTTACTGAATGATTTATGCAGAATTTTTACATTATTTTAAACACAGTGTTCTCCGTGCATTTTGTGTCTGCATGTATTTAAAAAAAAAAAAAAGACTGGAAGTTCACACTTGTTTTTTAAAGATAGTTAGCTCTAGAGAATGGTTTGGTACTGAGGGTGGTAGTTGGTAGGGGGTTGGTCCAGGGGGTAGGTAGCTCTATCAGTATTTGTATTTTCATAAACAACATTCATAAGCTCATTATACAATTAGCTCATTGTATAATCAAAAATAAAACATTTAAAACTCAGGATGTCAGGAAAGATTTCAGAATTCAAGGGCAACTAAAAAAATAAAAATTTAATGAATTGCAGAATGCTGAAATATCCTGAATTTCCTAGTATTTGAAACTGGGATTCCTTTACTTGCTCTAATCACAGCAAACACCAAGTATGGCTTCCAGTTCTGCCAGCTCCTGCTGCAGCATGGTCCATATATTTAACTCATTTGCTCCTCATAGTCATCCTCATGACATGGGCACTTATCTCCATTTTATAAGTGAGGAACCCAAGGCAGAGAGGATATATAACTGGCCCAAGGTCACAAGAGTTGTGAGTGACAAAGCAGAGTGCAAAGTTAACTTGTTCAAGTCCGAGTCATCCAGAAAGGAAGTTGGTCTCCTGAAAAGTGCCATGGAAACCAGCTCCAGCCTGGTACTTAAAGCAATTCTGATCAACTGCAAGGCTTGGGCCCCAGCCCACATCCCCATCATGGTAGGGGAAGAGCTGGTGCTTCCTGCCTGCAGTTACCCTCTGTGCTGGCAAAACAGAGAAAGAACTGAAGTTCTTCCATGTTATACTGCTGTTGTATCTGGGCCCCCATCCTACTGTTTCTTAAACATGTAGCTTAAAAGCCTCAGGCTAAATGCAGTGTGGGATCCTGGACTGAACCCTAGAACAGAAAAAAGACATTAGTGAAAAAATCAGTGAAATTTGAATAAAGTCTAGAGTTCAGTTATAAGTAATGTACCATTTTGGTTTCTTAGTTTTGACAAATGTACCATGTATTGTATCATTAACATTGAAACTGCATGAGTAGTATTCAGGAGTATTCAAGGGTATTTTCTGTACTTTTCTGTTTAGAAAATGCGACTTTTCTGTAAATGTAATATTCCAAAGTAAAAGTACTGAGTACTTTAGAAGCCCCACAGGCAAGGATGGGTCCCTCTCTTGACCTCAGCCCTGCCACGTCACTGTGCGCTGCCCTGGTTAGAATATACTGCAACATTCATATATGAATATGATGGCGATTCATATACCTGCCTCTGACTGCCTCCAGAGGGCGGCTCAGCCAAGGGCCCTAGTTTGCCCAACGCTGAGATTCTAGCAGGCCTGAGAATCTGTGCTTTCACTCCACCAAGCTGCCTTTCATATCCTGGGGGCCACATCCTTTCTTTCTTAATCCTAAAGGATTTTCTTAGAACAAAGCCAGACGCCTCAGAAATGGAAATGAGATTAAGTACCATTAGAAACTGGATCCATAGCCAATGAGGAGATGTATACACTTAGTTCATATGGGAAACTCAAAGCATATAAATATTTTCCGTATCAGCAATATTGATTTAGTTCCAAATGAAATATAAGTTGGATGCTAGAAGTTGTATACATACAGTAACTAAATACCACAGAATCTCTTTACTTACCATTTCAATTGTTTTGTTAATATGTTTCTGAATTTCCATAAGCATCTCCACGCCCTGTAAATAGAATAACCATGATCATCCACAATTGCAGTCTAGAAATTTAAAATTAAAAAAAACGTATACATGTGGCTGTTTCTAACTCAGAATATTTGTAGAGTCCCTGATAAGGTACCCTGCTTAGTGATGATGTACAAAATGAGAAGATTAAATGTTAATCTTTAGCCCGTTTTCATTCAGTTGAGTGTGAATGAGAGGCTCTTCTTCCTCAGTAGCTTCTCTTCATTGTTCAGAACCAACTGGTTCAGTTGGTTGGATCAAGATAACTTTATTCTATTTTCTGGCCTTCTGACACACCTGGACAACCTTCTTGCCACAGGTCACCAAGGTAGTCTGGATTAGAATGGCTAAACAGTATAAATCCACTGTTACTTAAAAAGTAAAAAAGGGTGTGCTGATGATGCGATCTGCATACGAAGCCAAATAAAGAATGGCATGCCTAGTGCTCTGGTACCCAAATAGCTCAACAGATATTATCTAAGGAAAGAGCCTGACATCAGGAGCTGAATGTGATCTAACAGCTGGTAAGCCAGATATCAAACCCAGTCTTTTGCAATTGATAAACTGTGAGGTAATAATTATTTTATTTAAAAAATGAATTATTTATCATAAAGAAATTGTCTTGCAGCTGGGCATGATGGCTCACACCTGTAATCCCAGCACTTTGGGAGGCTGAGGCGGAAGGGTCACTTAAGCACAGAAGTTAGAGGCTGCAGTGAGCTAGGATCACGCCACTGCATTCCAGCCTGGCTGATAGCAAGAATCTGCAATTATCTTGAAGTTATTTCTTACTAATTTCTGAACTTAGATAAAATATCACTCAATTCATTACTGGAGAGGGTGCAGGTTTTTTGGAACGTATCTGCTAATCAAACATGAACCTTTAGTCATGAAGATTTAAAGAGGCATATTGACTCTCAGGTTGCTGAAGAGCATTATAGACTACAACATAGCCCTGAGTGGTGAAGATGCGACTTGAGATTTATTAGTGGGCTGCTAGGAAGGTGCTAGCTTTCATTTTCTGCTGCCATAGTACACAGCACAGAGTAAATAAAGATATCCCAACTCCCCCAAATAACAACTTCCAGTACTACCAAGCCCTGCAGAGTTACTCACTCATGGCTTCTTTGTGAGTCACTAGCATGAGTCAATGCTGTAACAAACTAGACATCAAAGGTGGCCTTAATAAAAGTGTTTCCTTTTGTTTGAGGTCTTTCTTTCTTCCCACTGCCCTGATTTCCTAAAATACTTTTTCTCATTCTATCTTTAATTCCCTCCCCCTTGCTGTCACAAGGGAACTGTACTAAAAGCTCATCATGATGGAGTTTTTGTGTTTTGCATTTTGGAAAAAGGAATTTGAGATAATGTACATTACTTGTTTGGTTGTTAATTCAGGATGGGGTATACAAATCACTTCTTTCATTAAATTTAGCTTCCCAGGTGATGACTTCCCACAGCTGACCAGAGATACCATCAACAAAGGCATAGTTAGTGTTGTTGGCTGTTCCTAAAATAGGGAGAAAGCAAGGAAAAATGAGAAACATGGTTCATTCATGTTAAGATGCTCATGGCTCCTTGTGAGGGCACATCATAGATACTAACCTGATTGTGCTTCAGTGATGCAATATTTAAGTATAGAGGTTTATTGATCAGCACAGCATTGGTTTTGGCAACAGCTAGTGACACGGCCCCTATGGCCATACTGCCACAGAGTATAGGTTCAACAGGTTCTGCAGGTAAAATAGGTTTCTCTGTAACAGTATCCTTCCTCCCTGGAGGGAAAAATATTGAGAGTAAGACTGTATTTTTAAAGACTTTACTTACAGATGGGAAGTCCCAGCAAAAAGAAAGGATGAAAGCTGAGGCTGGGAAGAAACATATTCTCCACCTCAACCCCCAAGAAGTTTTCTGTTTGATTTCACTTATGGATGCTGAAATAATCCTTAGCCATGGATGTTGTCTCTCTAAGAAATTCTAGGCCATTCAGTATTAACTCCTTCAACAATTGTATCAGGTAGATATTCTTATTCTACACATTCACATATAAGTAACCTGGGGCTTAGAGAGGTTAAGAGACTTGCCCAATACGTAACAAAAAGTAGACAGAGGGTTGTAACAGTCTTGAATTCCAAATCCTTTGTTTTTCTGTATCTCACCATACCTGCTGCATATGTTCAATTTTCTGTTGAACATATCTTTACACCTAGTATCTAACTTGTTGGAGATTTCTCTGCCACTCCAAACCGGTGCCTTGTTCTGTGTTGTTTATAACCTTTAGAAATGCCCTCCAGATCCAACTATTCCTTACCCGTCTCTCACTCTAATATATTCTCAGGCACCCTCTCTGGCCAGGTATTACAGAATCCATCGTACATCTCTAATGTTCCTCTTGTCCTTTCCTCCACAGCTGCTGATGTGCTTCAGGTCCCAGTGGAGATAAGATAACATAAGCACCTCATACATAATAAGTGCTTAGCCAATACCTGTCTCCCACTATGTTTTCTCTTAATTTCCAGGTTCTATCAGTCAAAAGCAACCACCAATTAAACATCCACAGTTGATCTTGGCTTATAACTCAGAAGTGGCCATCCCACCCTCCCAAGAGAAGATTGGTCAGACATAATTATTTTGCCTTGGGCAATTCTCTTCTCCTCTCTGGGCCTCAGCTTTCAAATCTATGAAATGAGGACCTTGTCTCTGTGGTCTTTCTGATCCCTTCCTTGTTCTGGTAGTTTCATATTCAATGGAATGCACATTTGTTGGGTGTTAGACTTGTGCCTGGCATCATGCTAGATATGGATAATGGCAAGTTGAATGAAGCATGATTTGTGCCCTCAAGGAGCAAACTCTATTTCAGCAGACATACAAAACACTGTGACAATGCTAGGAGCAGCTCCAGAATTAACATACTCGAGAGGCTCTGGTTAGCAGGCTATCGGAAGGCATGGAACAATGGGAAAAAGAAATAATAAGTTATTTGCTTTAAAATAACAAAATTTTCTAAAGAAAATGCTTATTTATGTTACACAGGACTGAGAAAATGTTTGTTCATATCAAAGAAATCAAAACTTTTAAAAATATGGAGTGGCTTTTTGATTAGGGAAAGTAAAAATTCCCCCATGCCATCTCATCCTCTCATCCACATCCCACCCCCCACATTGTCACTGCTCAATGCACTTTACTTAACAGTAAGTACTATTCTTACTTTTTGGAAGAAATCATTTTATTTTGCGCATAAAAATGGAAAATGGGGTGAGGTAAAACCTAGAGTGAGGAAGTGGCATGGATGATGGACAGCTTTCGGCTGGGAACCCAACCTGGGTCTGTAGCAAAGAGACTCAGAGAGGCATTCCAAGCTTCAGCCTTTCTCCTTCACACAGTTGTTACTCAGGGGTCTGCAAGATGATAAGCCACTAACCTTGCTTTTGCCCTTTTTTTTTGGGAGGAGGTGGAGGAGCTGACAGTGGTATTAGAGGGAGAGGTGTAGGCACTGTTGAGGATTCCAGGCTCTTTTCCAATTCTTGTCTCTCCGTATCTTCTTGCACTTTACTTGCAAAGAATGTCCTTAATGGCAAGAGAATACAGCCTTACGATGGGATATTTAGGGATCACACTCTTTAATTTTGGTCATGTTCTAGAGCTGACCCCAATATATTTCAGTAAATAACTCTGCTTTTTACCTACTTAGGAACAAATCAGCTTCAGTTTCCAAGGCCAGAAAATAATGATGTTGTTACAAAACTGTGTACAAGAACTGAAATTCATTTTGGCCTGGAAATAAATGTTTAAAGATTTCAGGTGTTTATTTTTTTGAAATTATTTGAGCCATGTTTGCATTTTTAAAAATTTATTTTTATTTATTTATTTTTATAAGAGACAGTGCCTCACAAGGTTTCCCAGGCTTGACACAAACTCCTGGGCTCAAGTGATCCTCTCATCTCAGCTTCCCAAGTAGTTGGGGCTACACCTGTTTGCATTTTTAAAGTAGAATTTGAGGACATAATTTGATTAAAGGGTTCTAGATTTTCTATTTGTATTAATAACCATTAGAAAACAAATGCACCAAGAACAGACAGTGAAATGAAATATAGCATTATGTGGAAGACTTCCTTTCTTTTGTTGCGGGGAGGGCAGAGGGCTTAAAATGAATACTTAAAAAAAACTTTTAGGAATCTCACTTAGGCACATTTATATAAAATTGTAAGATGTAACCCTCCCAGAAGAGACTAAAAAGAACTTCCACGGAGACACACACACACACACAAAACAACAAGCAATCAATAAACAAAGACGTTGGAATAATCAAATTTATGAATAATGCCACAAATGCAAGTGGGGCAATACCTTTAAGGTATGAGGGAAATTGATTGCAACAAAGAATTCTATACCTTGCTAAACTATCATCCATGAGGGCAAACTACTGACATTCCTATACATGTAAGAACTCAAAAATTTTACATCCTACATACTCTTTCTTATCCTTACTTTTAAAGGATATAAAAAGAATATAATCTAGAAATCAAGAAAGAGGAGGATACGAGATCCAGAAATGGCATTTTTGTTTGTTTGTTTGGGTTGAAGTCTTGCTCTGTCACCCTGGCTGAAGTGCAGTGGCATGATCACAGCTCATCAAAGCCTCAAACTCCTGGGCTCAAGCAATCCTCACCCCTCAGCCTCCTGAGTAGTTGAGACTACAGGTATGTGCCACCACACCTGGCTAATTTTTTTACTTTTTGTAGACGTGAGGTCTCACTATATTGCCCAGGCTAGTCTTGAACTCCTGGGCTCAAGCAATCCTCCCACCTTGGCCTCCAAAGTGCTAGGATTATAGGCTTGAGCCACTTCACCCAGCCTTTATGGTATCTTTGTAGTAGGTCTAGAGAGGTGCAATCCAGATAGGCTAGGGGAAGGAAAACTCCAGGAAAAAAAGGAATGTAATAAAATAGAAGGTATGAATGAGCACTTGGGAGTTAAACTAAGATGATAATATCAGATAAGGTCTCCCCAAAATAAGAGGGGCTAGAGAAATAACATTCAGAAACTCTAGGAAAACTAAAAACTATTCAAAAGTTTTTCTTACAAAGGTCATCATTGAATTCTGAGGCAAAGTAAAACATATTCTACACAATTAAGCAAGTGATAAAGCTTAAGGAAAGTGAATCCAGTTGAGATTCATGTGACCAAGGGGGTGTGGCATTGGACCTAATGCAGTACTTGGGCATCGAACAATACTTATGTAGCCTAGTAACCACTTCCTGGGTTTTTCAATGTTAGAGTAACCTATGTTACTTTCCGCTATGGTGAAAGCTTAGAAGACTTAGTTGTGGCTGGAAGACAGAATGTAAGTGTCAGCTGCTGTGACTACATGAAAGGACATGAGATGCTCACAGGTGGCATATGAGGGGGTGGGGAGAGGGAAAGGACATGCTCTGGATTTGTAACTTGATCCTCTTTCTGAGAAAATTGAAATGAATTCTAGGAAATCTCTAGGTCCTAAAAGAGACTGAAAGGCCCTATGTAGCCTTATACAGTAAGATGCTAATAACAGTGTTTTTAGGAGGAAAAACTACAGTATTTTATGTTAAATATTACTGCTTTAACATACACTTCTTAAACTGACTTCCCAACTCTATAGATTTGACAGACCCATTTTACTGAGAGGTGAAATGGAAATACAATGGATGTGTTTCACAGTGGAAGCTGTACCTGAGCAGGTGATCCACGTATGCCTGGTCAGAGGGTGCAACACCCTGGAGCTCGTGGGTGATGGTGCCATTGACCCACTGCACAGCCGTACTGACTGCGCTGGCCCTGTCTGCCTCCTCCATGTCTGCCAGCTCGGGCAGGGCATTCTCGTAGACTTCAAAGTGAGTTGAGATTACCACCGAACACATGCTCTGAAATTATATAAATATATTCTGTACCTTCCCTACGTCTCATAGATATAGGAAATTGAATTAATCCAGCTTTTAATGTGCATGATATTTTATCACCTATTTCAAGGGGAAAAATGAGAATATATAATTTTCTTTGAGATATTTTTATAGCTGTTGAAACATTGTGGAACCCAACTTCACAGAACATTTAAAATTACTATCTCATTAAAATACTCTTATAAAAACCCTTCATTGAACTTCATTTTTATCACTACCTCTCCAATAAATAGCTACAAGAATACAAAGATTTAATCATAATTATTCTCCTCCCAGAGATTGTAGCAAAAATTATCCCAAACAAATATGTAGCAATTAAAGTGAATTAAAATGAATTGTTAAAGCTATTAAAATGGATTATTTTCTTTATTCAGGTCAGTCTACATATCTATAAATCTGTATGTAAGTATATGAACCTATAAACCTATATATCGATTTATAGAGCTCATCATGTTAGTACTGTCAGAGTTTTAAAACTACCTTTGCCCCATTTCCTTTTACCATCCTGGACTGTCTTCAGGTTAGCATTCTCTAATGGAACCATCATAGTTGACTGTATGATTCATGTTTACATGACTCTTTATGAAACATATTTCACAAACACCGAATTTCAAAACATTCATTCTCTGCAGTTTAAACAAGAGTTGCTAATAAATGCAGTGGAACAAGGACATATTTTAAAATGCATTTAAACTGCCTCATACCTTGGGAAAATTTTGAATGGTGCAGAATATTTCCACTTGCAGGGTTGGAAGCCCAAGTCCATCCAGTACTTCTTTCCCCACTATTTTGCATATGGTGGGAGGCTTTGCAAGTTTAGAAAAGCAGTTTGCCTTCAATACACACAAAAAAACCAAAATCACAATACCACATCTAATTAATCTTCAACAGGTCATTCACATTTACTTTAGTTTCTACTAAACCTCTCCATGAGTATCCTTCCTGGTTCCAGGATTAGACCAGCAGTTCTATGGGAACTGTCCTGCCCTCACATACTAAGATTTGGGTTCACGCTGGTGCTGAGTCTCTGATACATGGGGCAATTTGTTGTCTTTTGAACTCTTTCAGCAGAAGCTTGCATACCTTTCTGAATTTAAAGGCCCTGTGTCACTAGCAGGACTTCTTATAGTCAGCTCAGTTTCCAAAGCTATCCCCCTTTTCAAGATACAGAAGCCCAGTGGTCTCTAGAATGCTGTGATGCATTTAAATTTAAGAAATCTGAAGTGGCCTGATTTTTATTCCTCCCAGCCAGGCATCTGGTATTTGAATGGTGAAGACTTAGGCAGCAGCTGTATCTCACCATCAGCCCATGCATAGTCCTATGTGTTCAAAGGGGCTTGTTGGGAACCTTGGTAATAGCAGTTTCATTGTGTGCAAAAGCAGAAGCTACTTGGAAGTGATCCAAGAAAGAGGCTGAAGAAAGAGAAGCTGAGGTAGAAGCCCACTCAAGGAACCTGTGTAAAAGATTTGAGATGGTGTTTCTATGCAGAGGAGGAGCTGGGAAAGACTGGAAGGAGGGCAGTGAAGGCACATCCTCCTTGCTCTCTTTACTATCACATAATATTGGGTTCGTTTTCATTTAGGAGACCAGGTCTCTCATCTTTCCATTTAAAATCCAGTAACCTAGACAACAGGTCATCTAACACCCACAGTGACATGCTAGGTCAGAGGTGGAGCTGCAACAGAACTAAAGCAGAAACCAATTTTCATGAATGATAGTTTGTATGTTACAGAGTAAGTACTAAAAGAATTTAGATAGAATCAGGAGAGGAAAAGTGTTATTTAGCTCACACTTTGTATATATGGTGAGTTCAATTTAACAAGCACTGAGCACCTACAATGTGACACACATTGTAGTAGGAGGGAAAGGGAACTCCCATTTTTAAATATGTATTGTGAAGAAGTGATTAAATCTTCTTTATCACTGACTCACATACCACAGTGCCTGGCATATATAGGATTCCATAAATAAAATCTTGTATGAATTAATAAATGTCAGAAACATCTCTGAGCACTTTGTATAATGTCATTAAATTCTTAGCACAAGTCTCTAAGTAGGTAGTACCATCTCCATTCCACATGAGAAAACTGAGTTCCAGCGAAATAAATTGTCCAAGATCACATAGCCAATGTTTTAGTTATCTACTGCTTTGAAACAGATCACCCCAAAACTTAATCTGGGCCACGCTCAACTGGGAAATTCTTTTGCTGGTCTTGCCTGATGTTTCTTATGCAGATGCAGTCATCTGGAGACTTGACTTGGGCCAGAATATCCAAGATGTTTGCACTCACATGTCCAGTGCTCAGCTGGGATGGCTGAAACAATGAGGGGCTGGCTGAGCATCTATCTTATAGACTATCCTTGAGTCTCACAGCTTCCAGGGCCTCTCTCTACATGATCTCTCTTCTCCAGCAGGGTGACTGAGTCTCCTCACAGCATGATGACTAGCTTCCAGGAGGACAAGCCTCAGTATGCCAGCACTTGTCAAGCCTCTGTTTGTATCATGCTTGCCAAGGTCCTATTGGTCAAAGAAAGTTACATGGCCAAGTCCAGAGTCAATGTGAGAGGGACTTACATAAAAGAGTTCATGCTTGAGGTGTGGGTCATTGGGGGACCATTAACATAACGCTCTACCACAGTTAGTAAGTGGCAGAGCTAAGAATCAAAACTACATCTGCCTATTCCCAATCCAAAACTCTTTCAAGCTGAGTTTTATGATGAAGTAAACAGTATTGTTATTGCCTACAGGGATCTTCCCTATCCCTGAATTACTCTAATATGTTAGAGAGGTATAGAAGAAATACCATTTGAGCTGAACACTGGTAGACAAGGGGGAGAAGTGAAGAGCAGATACTTCAGGTAGAGGGAATAGGATAAGCAAAAGGGAGGGAAGCGGGAAACTTCAGGTTTTAGGGAAGAATCAGTGATCAGTGTGGGGAAGCAGGGCAGGGAATGGAAGATGAGCCTGTTACCAGAGGCAGGGGCTGAGCACTATGAATCATGCACATGAAGGCCAGCAAACAAGGGAAGCCACCCAAGGTTTCTAAGGGAGAGAATTATGGTCAGACTTGAGTATTAGGAACAGTGCTTTAGCAACTTTATGCAGGAAGGACTTAATAGCGGAGAGACTAGGTGAGAGTAAGGATGGCCAATATGAGGGCAGTACCTAAGACAATGAAAAAGAAATTGCCAATGCAATTCCTGAACATTCTTCCAAGTCCAAGTCAAAGCTTTTCCGGATACTACAGCCTACAGAGCTACAGAGATCTTCCCCATCCCTGAATTCCTTTGTGCGTGTGTGTGTTGGAGTTTCACTCTGTCACCCAGACTGGAGTGCAATGGCCGCTCCCGGCCACCGCAGCCTTGACCTGCTGGGCTCCAGTGATCCTTCCGCCTCAGCCTTCCAAGTAGCTGAAACTACAGGCGTGCGCTACCACGCTCGGGTAATTTTAGATTTATTGTAGAGATGAGGTCTCGCCAAGTTGCCCAGGCGGGTCTTGAACCCACAGGCTGAGGCAATCCACTCACCTCGGCCTCCCAAAGCGCTGGGATTACAGGCTGAGCCACGGAGCCCGGCCCTGAATTCCTTTAAGGCATAGAGTAATCTATTCCTCAATCTAACACACAGTCATGTCATCTTATCTTTTGCTACAATTATTTTATGTATCAGTGGCTTTTGTCTCTGAGGTATAAGCTTCCAGAGAGCTGTACAAATCAATGTTCTGGCTGCCTAGTAAACTGGGAAGAACATTTTTTTCTTCTTCTCTCCTTAGGGAAACAATTTACATTTCACTGGGCCAAAGGTTCTTTATTTGTAAAATAGGAATAATAGTCTTTACCTCGCAGTGGTTCTAAGGATTAAGTGAGATAAAGCACACAGCACAAGGGACTCAGCAAACACACTGCAGCGCCACCCCCCCACCCCCCCGTTTATAGTGCGTGACTGAGGGAAAAAACATTCATGGAGCATCATCCTCCATATCCAACTGCCTCAACAAGAGATGGTTTTGAGCTCTTACAGTAGTAGTACATCATGCTTCTTCACAGCACACACATTCTGCTTGGTGTTGTCCCATTGCTGCTTTGCTTTCCCTCCCCATAGAGTAAACCCCTACTGGCCCCAACCACACTTATGGATCTAGAAGGTAGAAAACGCTCGCCTTTGCTTCAACTGCTCACTGCTTAAGGCTAAGATATGTGCCAGGCCTTGGTGTTGGCCACCAAGAAAAAGCACCTTTGCTCAAGAGGGGCTCAGCAGCTGACTAGGGAGGCTGCCTCGATTATAATACACGCAAGAAATGCTATAGGAACACAGAAGGACGATTAATCCAGGGCGACGGGGGCACCGCTTGGTTTGAATGTGATGTTCGCGAGGCACTGGTCAGGTGGGGACAGCATCCAGGCAGGAGAACTCACCAGCCAAGGAGGGCAGGCTGGAAACGGAAGCAAAACTTGGAAGTAGTGGGAGCCAGTTGGATGAGGCCCCAGGGTGGGCTGAGGCCAAGTTGCAGCAAACGCCAAAGCGTTCACCTCGTGGTCAAAGGGGGCCGCTGAAGATCGGTAAGCCAAGCTAAGGGGCATTAAGTTCTGTGTTTAAAAAGACAACCGGCAGCCATGGCAGGCAGCCCCAGAGGCAGCGAGTCCCCCGGGTCGCGAGGGAGACTGCCAGGCCACTGTCCCCAATCCTCCCGGAGCCCTCTTTCCTCGAGCTGCCTCCTTTCCATCACTTTCTCAAGAATCCTACGTTCTCGGGCGTGCCCTCCGCCTCTCGCCACCGGGACTCTCCTCTCTGCGCAACCAAAGCCCGGGCCCGGTGGCGGCGCGCATGCGGGAGTGAGCGGCGCAGGCGCACCGCGTTGCCGCAGCGTGGGGCGGGGGGAGAGGGCTGGAGGCAGGAGGGTACGCTTCCCAGGTCCCTACCAGGTGCCCGTAGACGTCGGCAGGCTGGAGGTAGAAGGTGGAGTTGAGCAGCTCTTCCAGCCTGCGCGGAACGTCGTTCTCCCGGTAGTACTCCATCGCCTGCTGCTTCAGCTTCTGCAGCTCCCTAGTGGTCCCACAGCTGCGGCCGCCGCCTTCTTCCCCCATGGTAGGAGATTTAAGGCTACAGCGGGGTTTAGCCCGGGGGCCCGCGAGCGTCCTAGCTGTCGCTAGGCAACGCGATGAGATCCCGACCCCAGATCTCGCGAGCCTTCAAACACCAGCTTCTTATTGCGGCGGGCGCCGCTCGCTCTCGCCCGGCCACGAATGGCTTTTGCGCCTTCCTCCTTTCTCTGCCTGAGGTACCGGGCCCAGGGTTGGCTTCTAGACTCCCGGATAGCGCTCTCCCGGCCTTGTTTTTCACCACTTTTCCCCAACGGCTTGCCAGATGGAGAAATGTTTAGCGATCTCATGACGCGCGCTTTGCGGCAGCGTGGGAGCTTTGACTCCGACTTCCAGCTGGGGACGCGCGCTCCGGGCCCAGGGGTCCTGGGACTCGGGTCACCTAGCCCGCCCTTTCCCTCTTGTCCCTCGTTCTTCGAGGCCAGTTAGCGCCTCTGGGTTGCTAGGACGGCAGCGCCCGGCAGGCAGGCCCACCTTACTGTGGGAGGGCGATGGGGGGCGGGGCGGGGGGGAGCGAAAGACTCCGGCTATCCGTGTTCGCCCCGGGAATTCATTCATTCCGCCGGCATCTGTTAACTTCCTTCTCTGCGCCGAGCAGCGTGCTGGCTTGCTTGGGATAGTATGGATGTGAAACCACGGAAGGAAAAAAAATTGGGGGTGAACCTTAAGGGATGGTTGTGGTTTGGACAGGCCTAAGGGTGGGGAATGATGCAGGCAGGACTTGCAGAAGGAAAGTGAAAATGGAGGGATGTCCTTGGCTCACAGTCCCTCTCCAGAACGCTGCCTGTGTCCAGCCCTTTTACATCCAAGTGCCTGCCTGGCTTCATTACACCTGCCAGGTATCATATGTAATTTCAGAACTTCTTAATCTGTACCCTCTGCTTTATACTCCACTGCTGCAGGAATGGGCCCAGTTGGACCTGGTGTTCTTGTTCTACTCTTGCCTAGCAGAGCACTTAAAAGATCTGTGCCACACTTCCTTCTTCTGAAAAACATAATCTTACCTACTCTGCCTGCTTCACAAGTCACTTAGGATAAAATTAGTGGAAAAGCACTTTGAAACGAGAGTTATTTTTAATGTATGCACGTAGGGATGTAGATGGATAAAAATATGCGATTACATAAGCGCTGTTATACAAGCCCGGACATGCACCTCCCTCTGAACTTCTCAGTGTTTTCTCTGGATCACTTATGGAACGTCTCACTGTCTGTGTGTCATAGATCGTCATGGACCTGCCTTATCCTCCTTGCTAGATGGAAATCCCTTGACGGTAGGAGCTGAGTCATCTTCGCATCCACGGCAGAACCTGGGGGTTCTGTAGCGGCAGAGTTCCTGCTCTGCTAAATAGGTGTTGAGTGAACCTGTATACAAAATACCTGCTCTGCTAAATAGTTGTTGAGTGAACCTGTATACAAAATAAGCCGATACTATTGCTGTCGTTTCCAGTTCACCTTTGTGCCTTTCCTCTTATCCCCCAGATAAAAGGCACCTGCTTCTCTCCCCATCCTTGAATACCTGGGTTGAGTCCCACATCTTCAAAGATGCCATGCTCCACGGTCCAGCTCTCACTCCAACCAGCCCTTCCTTTCTTCCAAACTCCTTCCTCACCTGCTGCCTGGGCCACAAAGTTCAGCCCTCAGGGATGTCTTGACTCATTTGACATTTTTAATGGAAGATTGGAAGTATCCTGGGATTGGGACTGCCATGTCTCGGAGTCTCCCCCTATAACTCACTGGCCTTTAAGTTCCATGAGGACAGGGACTCGGTCTGTCTTGTTCACCACTGTGTCTGCAGCATCAGTACATTTTCTGACAGAATAGAGGCTCAGTAAATATTTGATGAATGAATGAATGGGTTTTATGTACAATAAATGGTTAATAAATACTTAAGCAAATGTTTTGGAGGTGGCTAATTAATGAGTACACCAGCCTGGCAACATAGAAGTGGCGTTTTAGGAAATTAACTGGCAGCAGAGAGGTAGCATTGATAGGTGTTTGGTTAGAAAGTAAGAGGAACAGGCAGAAAACCGTGTAGGTGTAAGGGCCTACACACAGATGGTAGCAATGGGAGGAGATGGATGAGAGAATAGGAAGGAAGGATGGAAAAGGCTGTGAGTGATTCGATATGGGCTTGGGGAAGCAAAAATGACTATTGAGGCTAACTCATAGAATTCTGTTACAGAAAAGGGATCAGTGAATCTGGTTTTGATGGAGGGGACATGATGAATTGGGTTTTAGAGGTGTAGAGCTTGAAGAGCACTGGTCTAGAGAAATGAGATCACTGAAGATCCATAGAAAGCGTCCACATAGACTTTAAAGTAATCATAGTCAAATTCTCTGGAGGGAAAAGAAAAATCTTGAGGTAAGGACCTAAATATTGGGGAAGGGAAATACTTAGAGTACAGGAGGAAGGCAGGGAGTTACAACAGGTAACAAAAGGAGCGTAGAGAAAAAGGAAAAAATCCAAATCACAAAGTCTAAGGCAGAGACTTGGGAACATGTCAGATGTGTGTGTGTGTACATATGCATAGTCTGGAGAGATGTACATCAGCATGTTAACTGTGTTGTCTTAGGGCAATGTGATCCTCAGAACTTTTATCTTCTTCTTTTTATATATGGCAGTATCTGATTTTTCCTAAAATGAATGAATTACTAATATAACTTTGGAAAATTACATTTAAAACATTTGAGGTAAGGATGTTAAGTCACAGGTTATAGGAGGATTGAAGATGGAGAAGAGATTGTTAGGAACTCAGTTGTTCCTTTGTAGACTCATGTAATTTTTTCAAAGAAAAATAAAATGACAGGAAGTAAAAATAAATAAACTACCACCCTGGTCTACTTCTGTCATTCACTCAACAAATATTTATTGAATACCCAGCATGTACTAGGCACTGTTCTAGGAACTGGAGAATAGCATTTCTTCTCATCATGGCACGTAAGTTCCAGTGTCATGCAAGTGGCACATCCAAGTGAATCATCAGGACAATAAACTGAAATCATAGAGGTGAAAGCATTTTGAAAAGCTGGTATGGTAGGGGTTTATTAACAGCCTGTTGGTGTTGACAAACCCACAGTAAATAAAATGATTATTCATTAATATTCAATTTCTTATTTTCCATAGATATTAGGAGCACTGAGGTTTTTGCTATAAATTACACTCACATATGAGGGGGGACTAAAAAAAAACCTGGCATTATCTTTTGAAGGGTGGGCCCTTTTAGTACAAGTTTCCCTACCAGGTAAATGTTCTAGGAACCCATTGGCATCAGTGTACCAGCTAGCATGGTTGTGAGAGGCTGCATTTGGCTTCAGTGGACTTTTTTTGGAGATTCTTTCAGTGCATTTGCCCATTTCATGATGGATGATTTACACAAACAACATGCCCACCCTGCGCTAAATGTTCAGCAGTTTTTGACCAAAAGTGACATGGTCTCCATGCCCAACCCTTCCCCTCCACTAGAATCTTACCCCTAGTGATTTTCTTTGTATTTTCCTGGATGAACATAGTCCTCAAAGGGAAACATTTTGGAATGTTGGAATATGGAAAAAAATGGCAGAAGCACTAAAAAGCATCGAAATTAATAGGTTCAAAAACTGTTTTGAGCAGTGGAAAAAGCATCTGGATAGGTGTATAGCATCAAACGGAGAGTACTTGGAAGGTGACTGTGGTTTAAACATGTAAGAATAAATGCACAATTTTTTATAAATAAATTTCAGGTTTTTTGGAGGGTCACCCCTTGTATATGCAGATATTACACATACTTTGCGCATTCCTTGTTTTAGTACTTTGGTGACTGCGTTTCCATTTTGTATTGAGAGTAAATGCCCAAGGGCACTTCCAGAGCATCTACCTTGAGAGGGGTTGAGTGTGTTGCTAACCCAAAAGGCACCAAATGGGATTTGAGGATAGGAGGGCAGAAAGGAACAGAGGGGCTCTGGAGATTTAAAAAGTTCCTGGAATATTTCCATGGAGAGAGGGTAAGACTGTACTCACCTCCTTTATAAAGAAGAGATGGGCCGGGCTCGGTGGCTCAGCCTGTAATCCCGCGCCTTGGGAGGCTGAGGTGAGTGGATTGCCTGAGCCCGCGGGTTCGAGACCCGCCTGGGCAGGCGAGACCTCATCTCTACAATAAATCAAAAAATTAGCCGGGCGTGGT
>CAUYQG010119593.1:0-21292 GCA_963574415.1 Tarsius wallacei | reverse complement strand
ACTCAGTATTATAGATTCTAGTTCCATCCAAGTTGCTGCAAAATCCATGATTTTGCTCTTTTTTATGACTGCGTAGTAGTCCATCGTGTACATGTACCACATTTTTTTAATCCAGTCCTAATTTGATGGACAACATGGTTGCTTCCATGTTCTTGGTCTAGTTCAAGTTTTAAAACTTTAGCTAAACTCTACACTATTTCTCTCTGATAACCATGTTCACTGAGAATGACTACTCAATACTTGATTGTGTCAAGTCTTACACATTTGCAGGGCATAGAGCATTTTTTGTTTTTCTAACTTTTATGCTTCAACATTGTCTTTGAAGTTTAGACATTTGGAAGGGGGGAAAGCAAATTCCAAACAGAGTGTATAAAGTGAAAATTTAAGGCGGAAAATAATCATTAAAAATAAAATGTACTGGCTGGGCTCAGTGGCTCAGCCTGTAATCCCCGCACTTTGGGAGGCTGAGGTGAGTGGATTGCCTGAGCCCGTGGGTTCAAGACCCGCACGGGCTACTTGAAGAGACCTCATCTCTACAATAAATCAAAAATTAGCTGGGCGTGGTAGCGCGCGCCTGTAGTTCCAGCTACTTGGAAGGCTGAGGCGGCAGGATCACCGGAGCCCAGCGGGTCGAGGCTGTGGTGGCCCGGAGCATGCCACTGCACTCCAGTCTGGGCGACGGAGTGAGACTCCAACTCAAAAAAAAAAATTAAAAAATAAAATAAAATTTACTGAGTGTCACTATGAATCAAGTACTTTACCCACATGTTTTTATATTCATTAATAATACTCACTTTGTGGTAGAAAAAATGAGGCCCAAGAGGTTACACACACTATTCCATGTACAAAAAGAGGCTGAGAAGAGTTTCACATCCACAACAATTTGGTTCTAAAGCCTACAATGTTATGACCATGCAACGATACCTCTCAAGAAACAGAGAAACAGAAAGATCTATGCTTGAGTGTGAGTTTGAGCCTGTGTGTGTGTCCTACTAATAAGAATATTAAAAAAGAATGTACTTCCAGTATAGATCCAAAGTTTTCTTTTATTCTTCTTTGTTTTACCTTTTGTTTTAAGGAATTATTTCAGTCGATGAATGTGTGTGTGTGTGTAATTTATATAACTATGTATAATTATGTCTGTCATTTATATAGCAAATTATAATAAATATATAAATTGTATATATGTTATATAGCACATTATATATTATCCATAATATAAATTATATATACTATAACCTGAAAGCAGAAGTTATAAGAGAGATCCAATCCAATCCTATAATTGTACATCCAATTTGTAAAGTTGTGCCTGCTATTCCTTGTGCCTCACCGTACAACAAAAAAATCAGCATCTTGAGAATAAACAAAGAAAATGCATTTTTGCCACTACTTGATTAGCTAAAAATATAGACTATTGCATACAGAGAAGAAACCGTACAAACATCAAAAGATAGGGTTTAGATAATACCTGCAACAATATGTATAATCAGCACAAAATATATATGTTCCTTTTTTCACAAGCTGCATTTGTGGAGTCCCTTTTCTGGACTCTGTGGGGAATAAAAAGTAAAGATAATATATATGCCAGAATGGACTGGGTTTACACTATAGCTCAATGAAAGTCAGCAAAACTCGCGCACAAAATTAATAGGCAACATCCCTAAGAACAAAATAAAAGCTGTAGCTCTTCATCAACTGTACATGTAAGTTTTCTTTTTAAGTGCACATTGCTGAGGACAATTTTACTTTGTCCTCAACAAAGCAAAGTTGGGTGAGGACTACAGATTAAAAGCTACTTAGACACATATGAATCATTGGATTCGTGGTTAAGAGAACAAGTTGAAATCACCCTTTCTGACTTGGAAACCTGACTCTGGCATTCATTTACCAGAGGACCATGGGCAAGTTTTTAAAACGTTCTCAACTTCCTCACTTGTAAATGAGGCTGTTCTGAACTTTTAATAAGATAATATTGATGGAGAACCTAGAACAGTGTCCCATGCATAGTAAACACTAAAAAAAATTCATTGTTATTATTTATTGCATCACCTATTATGTGCCGTGTAATCTTTTCTTGCAGATGGTCTCTCTATTCCTTCTAGCTCAGTTTGGGCAGAGATAAAGACTTCGTAACTAAGAACAATGCTATATTTAGATTTTCTTTTATTATTTAAATTAAGAAATTATTTAAATTACCCCTTTTCACCTCCCATTTAAGCAAAGTCATGAGCACTTTAAAAAAAATAAGCATCTCTCACTTAAAGTGGTATTTTACATTATTCCAAAGAAGATATTTTCTATTCTAATTATGAACAGCATCAGAAGAGACTTCAGAATGAGAAAATTGAAATACTTAGACCATGCTTTATAATCTGGTTAAATTTTAAATAAGCCAAAGATGCCCATTTACAAGCAACACTTAGAAATAAAATGCATTCTGCTGAGGCAGCAGACAGCCACATGAACCTAAGTTTATCCGATCTCTAGATCTAATTATCAAGATACAAGAAGTACAGAAAACAAAGAAACATCTCAAATCACACCACAGAGATGCACTACAAAAACTAGAGGGAGGAAGATGCTACAGGGTACACACATTGATCTCTTCAACAAGCAAATTACAAACGAAAGAAAAAGGTGGAGGAGGGCATTGATTAAAAGATCCTTAAAACACATGTGAATCATTGAATTCTGGTTAAGATAGACATGTTGCAAAAAAAAAAATATGAGACAAATAGAAATTTGAATACTATCTGATGATATTAAGATATTTGAAAAGAAATGATAATGGTAATATTTTCATATTAAAACTAAGAATCCTTTAAATTTAGTGTTGTATACTAAAATATGTTAAATGAATATATATGAAGATGGAATTTGTTTAAGCAAAATATGTATGAGAAGAAAAATATTAATAAATTGGGAATAGATAAAACAAGATGGGCCATGAGTTAATACTTGTCAAAGCTGGGTGATGAGCACATTGCGATTCATTATACTATTTTGTTTATGTTTGAAATTTTTCATAGTAAAAGCTTAAAAATAAGAAATAATTTTATAACAATGTAGCTAACAGATATGCAAAATTTATTATTTTCAATTTAGAAGAGTCTGTACTTTCAGCAATTACAGTCTCAAAGCATGTTTCACAGTGGCCAATCAAAAACATTTTATGCCTTTCTTTGTAGTCTACAATTCTAGTGAGTCATATTTTTCTGATTTTCCTCCAGTATTCCGGATGACAGTTATGTCATCAGAGATGGAATTAAGAAAGACATTTTTTCCCAGCATGTTATGAATATATATTTATCAATAGAAAGTATCCAAGTGTAATACAGTTAACTGTCTACGAAAGTACACTTAGTACATCATTTTTCCATTTTATTTCAACCATATTCTTAGTATATTTGTTAAAATGCATTCTAAAACAAAAAATTGTTAATTTTCAATAATTTTGAATTATCATCAATTACTAAAATTTTTGCTGAAGAAACAGACTAGAGGTGAGTTCTAAGGAAATAATCCAAAAATGTTTAATATAAAAAAAGATCTTGTAGCATATTTTTTAAGAGTTGAGACTAAATGCATACAAAGGAAAAGGTGAAGAATGTTTTATCTTGAGTTACTGCTTAAAATGAAAAGTTGTGTAGAAGGTTAACAGTACACTTTGTAATTTTATGGAAAACTTAAACTTTCTTTTCAATTAAACTTTGAGAGTCCAGATGTTTCCTTATTATTCAGATGTGTATACATCTTATTTTTAAAAATAGACTTAGTTTCTCATTGCTGCTCTAACAAATTACCACAAATTTAGTGGACTAATACACCATATATTAATAATCTTACTTTTCTGACAGTTAGAAGTCTGAAACAGGTTTCAGTAGGCTGAAGTCCAGGCGTAGACAAGCATCTGAGGGAGATTCTGACTTCTTGCCTTTATCAGCCTCTAGGGGCTGCTTATTTTCCTTGGCTCACGGCCCCTTGCATTTTCAAAGCCAACAATGGCTATTGGAGTCTTTCACATTGCACTGCCCTGATGCTAACTTTTTTGTCTACCTCTTCCACATTTTAGGGCTCTTATAATGGCATTTAACCCACCGAGATAATCTAGGAAATTTTTCCTGTTTTAAAATCAGCTTATTAACAGGTTTAATTCCATCTGCTACCTCAAGTCCTCTTTGCCATGTAACCTAACATATCAACAAGTTACAGGAAGAAGGTTGTGGATGTGGACATCTTTGGGCACAGGTAGGTGGGGGGCGTGATATTATTCTGCCTACCACATAGCCCAACTAAATTTCATAATTGGAAAGTCTTTGTTTCACAGATACTTCTTTTTCACATATAGTTTACGTTGCTACTTTGCTGGTTTAAAAAAAGTGTGTGTGTGTATATCTATCTATATCTATCTATCTATCTATCTATCTATCTATCTATCTGCTTAGAATTAGTAGTGATGCTGAGTTCTTTCAAGTGACTCAAATAAAAAGGTATAAAAGCCATTTTAAATGCCTATTCGAACCCTGAAGAAATGTTTACTGATGTATTCAAGTGACATGTATGGTTTCAAAACATTGAACAAAGTACAGTGAACTAAGGAATACCCTTACCTCAGCAACATTTGTTTATGACTTGGGGATAATGTATGATACAGTTTCCGAGCTGTGTGATTTATCCAAACATCTAAAAGAAAGACATAACATTGCCAGAAGCCTATTCTGGAGTGTCAAAGCAGATTCAGGCCTTTGCATCAATGGCTGACAATCTTGGATCTTTTGCTGAAGAGGCTGTCAGAGCTTTTTAGAACCTGCTCTTTTAACAAAATTCACAACACACGATAAAATGTCTTAAAAGAAGCGATGGAGAAATTCCCATTAGTCCTCAGGATGAAAAGATCAAAATTCCACACAACAGAATTCTTTAAATATATACTTTTTTTCCAGGATAGTTGTATGCAAAGTCATAAACAATGTCACAGATTAACATGGCCTTTGAAAATCATTTTGATATCTAAACCAAGAAGGGTATACCTACACTCCGGCCTATTTTCTTATCTGGACAATTATAGTTTTCGATAATCTTTTCATTTTTAGATTTGACAGTTATAACAACTGCTTTCTAAAATATATTTCTTACATGAACCTAATGATCAGTTTCTAAAGTACTTGCATTTTAGTGGCAGCTCCTGCAGGTCATTTGATGAAGTACAATATAGAAACACATTATATGTTTAGCTAAACTCACATTAAACATTCAATATAAGAGTAAGAGACAAAGTAGCTTAATGGATTTTACACTAAAATTAGAAGTCTGATTTAACATCGGAAGTTCTCTCTACTGTGAGGTCGAGTCAACTGCTTCAGTGTTCCAGTGTCCATTGTTTATTTTTCCTGTTTTCTTTTAGAGAAATCTGTCAGATTTATACTCAAAACTTACTTGTTTGTGTACAGCTGTGGTATCTATTGAAAAAAGATTAGTTTAAAAAGTATCATTTAATGTAATAGATGCATTTGATCTAATTCAATCTCTTGCCTCCCTAGTTCTTTCAATGGTACCACAATTCTCTCAGCTTCTGGGATGCAAAATATCACCCATCTCCCATTTTCCCACCTTATCTCCATATAAAACAATAACACAAAATAATGATGATCACTGTCATCTATATTAAATACATAAAGTTGTGTTACTTTCTAATGCTAACAAGATTTCAAGATAGATATGCAATATTTCACCATTTCCTCATCTTTATAACAAATGAGAAAAACAGGGATCAGGAAGTAAAGTGCAAGGCCATATAATTAGCACCCATAAGATTCAAACACACCTGGTCTGTTTTGTTCAACATACAAGCCGGTTCCATTGAACAATGATGCCTCTACTCAGTCAAGTCATATCAATTGTTTTTCTGAAGTTGTCTGTATTGGTTCCTGCCTCTCCAATCTCATTGCTTTGTTCCCTTGTCCAGGCTTTTATCACCCCTTATTTAGACCCCTGCAATCTCTTCTTCACTAGCTTCCACATTTTTAATATTTCAGCCCTTAAAAGTCAAATTAAACAACTTTGATCATGTTCACTTCCTGTTCAAAACCTCCAATGGTGCGACATTGCCGAGAGGTGGGTTTTCCAGCAGGCTGATCACAGACCTTTGCCAGATAGATCATAAAACTGCATTGCCACATTCTTTGACACTTCCTCCTCTCCAATGTTGTGATTCACACATTTGAAATGCACAGGGAGGGCTGCCACACCAGTCACTTACTTCCATTAAAATATCCCAGATTAAAGACTAGAAGCTTTCAGCAAGTCCCTCTTCACTGCCACATCCATTCATTAGGGGGAGTTGGCTAGAAACCACACAGATTGAAATACCAAAGACTGCCGGCAAACCCCTAATGTTTCCCTTGATCCTTGTGGTTTTCTGACAGAACGTTTCTTTTATCAAAATCTCTGTTACTTTCTCGGCTTTTTCCTGAACAAATACTAAAAATACCAGACTGCCCCATTTGAAACGCATGCTCAAAAGTTCTAGAGATGTCAGTCTAATAAATGCAGTACAAACTTGCTCTGTATTGAAAGTTCTTCATAATTTGACCCAGCTCCTTTTCAACCTTATTTCCACTGTTTTTCAAACACTCACCCTGACCACAACTATTCCTGGATGCTCTTTTCACCATCACAACATCATCTACATACATTCACAATGCTAGGTATTCATTCAAAGCATTTCTCCTCCCTCACTAGTCATCTGCATGGTTTTTTTATTCACCCAAATATTAAGCAACTTTCTCTGTTCAACTAAAGCTGTAAAAGAGAGAACTAGGGCCTCCAGAGAGCAGTGAGAATTGGCCCAAATAACCTCTTCAGGCTAATGCTGAGAATATAGGTTAAGGACCGTCTACCACAGGGAGGTTTCTAAAGGAACATTGTCCAGAATGATCAGTTCCTACTAAAAATAGCTAGAGCATTCCTTGTTCACAAGCTCTATGACACAGTTCCAGGGTTGAGAGAGTTTGAAAAAGTTTAGAGATAATTTCATCCAATCTTCTCACTTTGCATTCAACTGACATATAGAGTAAAATTCCTTGTATTAATACTTATACTTTGTATGTGGGTGGGGGTGTGTGAGTGTGTTTTGTGTCTTAAACTATATACTCCCCTTAAGGATGAAAACATGTCTTACATATCTTTGTATTTCTTAATGGTAGGTATTTATTTGATATATGATATATTGACTGGATGGCAAATTCAAGATGATGTAAGTGACTAAACATTGCAGAATTTACATAAAATGTTAAATCTAGTTTAAGAGGAGATTGTGTCTACAATTAAATGTGGATATGGCCAAAGAAAAACCAGGCATAGAAAAATTGCCTATTTTCTCCAAAAAAAATTTGGACACAAGAAATACACAAGAGAAAGCATGTGAATAAATAGTAAAAAAAAAAAAAAAAATTAAAATGTTCTCACTTGGTTACTTTTTTCTTTGAAAATGACTTTCAGTTAAAGGCAGAATAACATGAAAATAAGACACTAAGCAGTTTTAGAAAAATTCCAGGTATAATATAGGCTAACAAAATCAAATTGTTAAAAATGAAGTCTCTTTATGACAGTCAAAATTTTAACAAAGGCACACACCAAAAGTTCGACAGAGTTATCTATAATTTTCACTAACCTGCTTATTTTATACAAATAGTTGCTATTCTAAGATGAATTAATTAGGAACTATATTTGTTTTCTTCGGATGTACAATGGCAATCAAGTTGTGCATAAAGTTTATTAAAGCTTGGTAAGTTTATTTCAATAGTGCTTCAGGCTCTATATTCAATCCAAATACACACACACCAAAAATATCTACATCTACTTCAATCTGTAAGTCTCAAAGGGTATAACTGTACTTTAATTACTCAAGGGTTTGTTAAATAAACACTAAAGAATTTGATTGTCAAATGTATTATCTTAGAAAAAGAGGCCGATTTTTAATGATAGAAAGTTCTTAATATTACAAATTAATCAACCTATAACTATGCTTCTGTCATCACTGGATTCTAGGTATGGACTATGGAGCAGTAGTTTCCCTTCCTCTCAGTTACACTGTGAGGAATTCAGAAAAGTGAATTGCATTTGGGACAGAGAAGCAAAGAAAAGAGCTGGTCACCTCTTCTGGGGTCAGAGGGATGACCTCTATTAGAGTCACCAGATGAATAGGATGTGATTTTTGCTGGGTGATCTTTTGAGTTGTTTCTATTTCCTCTATTTATCAATGGCTAGATCCTGATCCTCAGTGTTCTTTTTTGTTCAAACATTTTAACACCATGAAACAAGGTCAGGAATGGCGACATTGCCTGACCTGAGAAGGTTCAATAGAATGAGTCTAGGAATTACATAAACACTTCTAAGACATTTACAAAAGTTCTTTTTAAAGGCCAAATGTGATCATTATTATGGCAAAAAAAGGAGGGTTTTTTTGTTTTGTTTTGTTTTGTTTCAACAGACTGCCACATATGAAAATTCTAATTATTTTGTCTAGATGTGCTATACTTGCTATCGTGTTAGTGAGTGGACATACACGGATAGACAAGACGTGGTTCTTCCTTTGACTCACGAGATCTAGTGGGAGAAAACAGATACAGGCACAATTTACGATCGAATATATGGTAGAGGAGCACTCAGGATTCTGTGGGAACTCAAATTAGGCATGCTTAATAGCTGGGCTCTAACAAGGCTTGCATAAAGCAAAGGATCACTCAGTCCAAATCTCAAGATACGAACAAAAAAGTGGGCGAGTGGAAATAATGGGGAGGGTAGGCATCAAAGAAACAGGTAGCAATATGTGTGAAGTATGAAAAACATCTGAGCATGTGTTGTGACAGGTAGAAGTTTACTCATCACAACTATAATACCCCATAGAAATGTAACTTTGAAGATTTAATATTTTCCTCCCCTCTGGACACCTCCTTTCTCTCCTACCATTCGCACCGAGTAGTAGAAAAAATACTGAAATACAATTATTTGAGCTCTATAAAAGCCCCCCTTGCCTTGAAATAAACTGTGTCTCTTGAGAAACTCAGTATTACTATTTTAAGGTTTCTTCATCCTTTTTCTCTTTGGCTTCTCCTCCAGCAGCCTCCAGATGGCACAAGAAAAGCCCACATGATTTTATTGTAAAAAGGAAGTGGTGTTTTTCCTCTGTGTGGTCCTTCTCTCCGGGCTCTGACTGATCTCCACTTGAGATGTCATTTACTTGACTGACTCTGGATGTCATCCAGTTGTCATAACTTGTGGGAATTCACTTTGTATGGACTAATATGAGTGTGGCTTCTGGAGAAAGCAGCTGTTTCCCCCAAAACTCAACTCTATCTTTACTTGGCCAATGATTTTGGAGATTCCACCTCCTGCCTCCACATGGTGGCTTTTTCTTGGCTCACATACTCAGATACTCTCTAAGACTCCCATAGCCTCCCATGACAACCTCTGAATGTCTTTCCTGACATTTGAAGGCCATGAGAAATAAGGGATGTCGGGTTCTCTCACACTTCCTACCTTACCCTGCCACAATTTCCACTATGATTCGCGTCCACATATTGATACGGGAACTGAATCAGAGAGCTTGAAATATTCTTGCTGAATGACCTTGAGGTCTAGAGGAACTAGCTCTGGAATTATCTCAAACCAACCTCATTTTTGACAGACTCCACTTCTCATCTTCAGAAGACAAGATATTCATGACTAATTGATTGCCCCTCTTCCCCCCAGTGTAAAGAGAAGAGATCGCTATACCCTTCCTGTTATAGAAGAATTTCCTTTGTATTATTTTTATTTTCTTTATGTTCCCCCGCCTTTGTCTTAAAGGAGAAACGGCTGTAGAAAAGAAAAATCTTATTGCTGAGAAGGGAAAATATATTAGGAAATATTTCAAGAATATTTTCCTCATTAAACATATTTGGGGAATTATATGTGGTTTGGTATAATAGCCACTTAATTCCTAAAGGCACAGTCACTTCACCTGAGTTGGGAAATAATGCACTTGGGCTATTTCAGATGATACTGCAATCAGGAAAACAGTTTTGCACTGACACATTTTCTTGATTTAGGAAGATGGCTTAGTGGTTAAGAACAAGAGCACTGAAGTCATATTGTCTTGACTCAAATTCTGTAACTTTCACTTACTTATTGTGTACTTTTGAGAAATTTATATTGCTTCTTTTTATACTTTAGTTTCCTCATCTATAAAAGGACAAAAGCAATGTTCCTACTTGGAAGGTTGTGATAATTTGTTAATTGCATATAAAAATTAAAAGATTACTTGGCATCAAGAAAAGGCTCAAAAATGCTAACTTTGTTTACATTAATATAATGAAAATAAATAAATGATTAATCTGGTGATAAAAATTTATCATGATCCATGGTGAATATGTGGTATATATAATAAATCCTTAACCACTAAAGTTAATACTTGAAATTTTAGCCATTTTTCTTAGCAGAATAGAAAAAAATAAATATCATGCCAAACCTCATCCATATTTAGGCATGCAACCTAGAATAACAAGATTTAGTCAAGTCAGTGTTAGATTTTAGATGATCATCATGTTGTTTTTTTTTTACCTAAAAAACAGCAGTCACACAATACTTTCATTTTTCTCTTTAATCTATTTTTAAATAAACTATTTCTTCCACTGTGTACTCACAATTTCCATTAGAGTTCATGAAAATCTTGCAGTCAAGCCAGAAGTTAAAATTTGGCCCTAAGGGAGACTAGAAAAGATACCATGACAATGTGTTCACTCTTAATCGTATAGGACAACTTGAACAAGTATTATTATTGAGTAGCTTGGTCCCTAGATGCTACTATAACTAGTGAGGCACCTTGAGGTTATCCTGCAAATTATGTTTTAATGAATATCCGAGTATGACATGAGTCATCCATGATTATACTTTAAATTCTTTTTACTATTCCATTTGCTACTTGAATTTGATTTTTAAATTAGCCTTTTTTTCATCAGCAAACTTTAAAAAATTTACTTGTGACAATTTTTCAGGCATATTGATCTCTAAAAAATCTAGGAACGTATTGAATGAAATGTCCATTTGAAAGCAAATGAAAAAAACTTAGCCTTTTAAAAGTGAACATGGGCTAATATGGTACTAAATCCCTATGGTGTTTACAGTTGTAAAGGAGGATAACAAAGTGATATAATTCACTTACCATGTTTCTATAAATGGTGATTGGGAGACTAAATGCCAATACAGAAAGTTAAAATAAATATTGCATTCCAAACAATACTTTGAAGCTAGAAAAACAAAGAAACCTGTATGGTCTCTAACAAAATTCAGCAAACTGGAGCACTCCAACTATAAAAAATAAAAGACATTAAAATATGTGAAGCCAAACTTTAGACTTGTAATTGCTGTAAAAATCTACATTATTTCTGGAGAATGGATGATTTGCTGAATAAAAGATTTACTGCCAAGAAGTAGCCTCATGCACACTTAAAAATGTTTTAGCGTGATAAAGTTCTTTTATTCTCTCAGAGAGTAAGGAAATTCTCAGATTTGACACAGCAGGTTTAGAGTGGATTGTGAACAAAGTAAACTTTCTTGTCTCTGAATCTGTTTTTTTCTTTCATATTGTATTTGGCAAGTGCCATCATAAGCCTTTGGCAAAGCTTTGTTTTTGCTTATATGAATACTGGAAATCGCTGTGTGTATAAATGGCATAGAGATAATAATTTCCATTCTTGAACAACAGTTGCTCTTTCTCATTAATAAAATTGATCAATGCATTTAAAGTTGCAATGTATAGCTTTATGCTCAGTAGAAATAATCACAAATAAGTGTTTGAGTGACTGGATAAATGAGGAAAAAGAAACAATTATAGAGTTGTAAAATGTAATGTCTAAATTCGGATTTATGCATTCAAATTAGAAAAAAAGGTAGTCAAAACAAATGAAGCCACTTATTTAAATGATTTTAAGTAACTCTCAAAAGTTGGTACCCTAGAAGTCAAAAGTACTCTCAAGATTTCACCATGAAAATGTTGTCACTACTAGCCTACTTAATGAAACAGAATGGGTCAATGGGGCAGTTGTTTATATAATGACCTAAGTTACAATTTTGATTAATTTCTTAGTGCTTATAATATACTGAAAATTCACCTGCAATTTCAGAGTGGTCTGGCACTCATTAAAACATGAGACCATCAGAGTTTACTAAATTGGAAATTTATCTACCTTCTTCCTCAGCTATTTCCCTACCACTTTTGTACCCGACCTCCAAAGATGTATTGCATAATTAATGCTCAAATCAGACACTTTATATTAGTACACTTTTCACTTCCAACTGCTCATGTATTTGCCTTGTTTTTCCTCCGTAACTTTATGCGTTGTTTTCAAACCCCCACACACAGTAATTTTTATATCAGTCATATACTTTCTTCTAAAAACATCCATTCTGATATAGCAAGTCTTTCCATGATATGAACACCTATTTCCACCAAGCGATGACACAAATATACATATGTGCATTGTCGTTGTTTATGTGTGTGTATATATATATGTGATATATATATATTTTTAAAGCATGTAAAGTGTATATATATGACAATGCTGAGTAGAAACATCTTTCTAAAAGAAGTTTAAAAATAAAAAACAAAAAACATTAGTACCTGGGCTTTCCTTACCTCAAAATCATTTCTCTTAATAATATTATTTCTATTAGAAATTGTTCAAAAATACCTTATAATCTGAGACAATATAGGACAAGATTCTAAATTTACAAAATGGAACAATAATAGCAAATCTTACAGAGCAAAAAATATTTAGCAGCATTACAGTTTTTCAAATGACAGGCTAATTGGAAGGTGTAGGTAAAGGTGTATAAATAATGAAATAATTTTGTTATGCATGTTTATGTGCATTCAAATCAGAAAAAGAGTAAAGAAAGAAGTAATAAAATTTAGAGAAATACACATTTTTACATTTTCTTACAATCTGACATAATTCCTCTATATTGCATTTGCTGTGTGGAAAAGTTACTATATAATTTCTATACAGAAATGTACTTGCCTGTTATCTCAAGGTTATCATTTTATAAAGCATGTAAAAATTAAGGTTTTTAAAATATTTATTAAACTCATTTTATTAAAGCAGTCAAAAACAATAAGAATTATTTCATTGGCCAATCACTTTAACCTTACCCTGTATATTACAGCTTGGACTAACCAATCAAAATGCAAAATATTAGCAAGGTCATAGTAGTATAACAAAACATACTACTATATTTCACAGATTACAAAAGACATTAAAATTCTGATACCCCATTCATAAGGAAAAGATTGTAATGAGAATAGAAAATGGCACAACATTAATTCATTGTGTGACAAAGAATATAATGAGAATGGGAAATAGTACAAACATAACTCATTCTTGTTACAGTTTTAAGATTGTAATGTCATGGTTCATATCACATACTTAGCAAGAAGGTGGTAGTCAACGTGTTGCAATATTCAATGGCTATTCTGAATTTAGTGAGAGCATTATTATATATATGTGTAGATATATAAAATATTTTTAAACTTTCACTTTTTTAGGAATGGGTATATTTAAAAATTAAAGAATGTTGCTAAAAACTTTCATTTGCAAAGATAGGATGTGTGTGATTAAAATGTGACGAGTGTCATAAATCCACTAGACAAGTGAACGTATGTAGGTAAAATATGCTATTGGATACATTCAAATTAATACTTTAAAGTAGAATAAAATATATTGGTAAGCAATTGCTTTAAATCATTTTATAAAGCAATACATGATTTTATGAAATATTCAACTATTACACTGCAAAGTCAGGGGATGTTTGCAGAGTGGTTGCAAGTCTTCGCCTGATAATCAGTTTTACTCTCTGCCTTTTCTGAGAACAAATACCCTCCCTGTAAGAACTGAAGGCAATATTTCAGCAACTGGAAAACAAGGTTGGTGTTTTGCCACCAAAATATAATTTTTAGTTGCAATATATATACTCCAAAACACTTGTGGCCAGGAAGATGTTTCTAAAAAGTCTAAAAAGTTGGTTTCATGTAGTTTTCAAGATAAATAATGACAACTTCAGTTCATCAGCTTTAAATTATCCACACTACTAGGAGGGTATATTTAGAATATCACAAGCATTTCATGTATGTGTCTGAGTATACTTAAAAATGCATTCCTTTTTTCCTCTAGTTGAGTCTACTTTTTAATTACATAAGCAGTGGTTAATATTAAGATTAGATTTAAACTTATTTGCATTCCTTAAATAAATATCCAATAACATGCTGGGATGTGGGGGTCAAATTTAATTAACCCAGGATTTAAAAATTGACATAAATTATCCCAAAAATAGATAACCCACGCATTTTTTAATTGAGTAGTTGGCATGGGAATATCCCACTTTTAAACATCTTTAGTTTATGGGGAAAGTTGAATACAAAAAGAATTTTCGTAAAATGAATAATTACCACTGTTAAAAATGCGTCCAACGTAGAAAAAATTGCTACTTCTGCCATTAAATAAAAGTGCACACCTAAGAATCTATTAAAAACCACATTTACTATTTTTACAAAATACAATTCAATAATGCTTTAAAAAAATATTTCACAAAATCTGAAGCTTTGACATCTTTCAAGATTTCACAGATTATTTAGTACATTGTAGTAATATTTAAAATAACCTCTTTGTTCTATTTAGGGTTTTGCATGATATCAGATAGTGACATGGACATGTAGACAGAGATAGTTATACTCACTCATTGATTGAAAGGTTGTAAAATTGTGACTTAGTGAGAATGACTGTTACCCACTGTCCAAGTGGCATAGCAAAACCTCATGGCTTTTAAAGGACACCAGAATTTAGGAATTACATTGTCTAAAATAAACTAGGTAATGAATGGTCAGGATCTCTTTCTGAACAACTCATTCCATGACACAGAAAACTCATATCTATATGAGTTGCCCCGATGATTAAGGATTTAAAGAAACTGAAGGGAACCAGCGGAATTCTACGTAGAAGTATCTTGTTATTCTGATCTCAAGAGCCATACAGAGTCCAAAAAGGGAAATGATTTCAATATTTAACATGTCCCTTGGAAAATGAATTATTTGGTCCAAAATTTCTAAGGAAAAAGAAGATACATTAAGGTGAATTGTGCTGAATTTAAGCAACTATGACTTCTCCGGTGAGACAAATCTAAAAGGACGCAATGTTGTGTAATTACAATGCCTACAAACAGACATGCTTGTTGTTTGTTTACTAGTTATGCTTGTTTTGAATTTGCTATAGACAGTTAGACAATTGTTCTGTATTGCAATGTTTACCTGAGGTTTTTAGTCTACTTTTCCTCATTTTTCCAAATAAAAGCTATCAAGATAAGTTAATTTAATGCAGAAAATAACGTGATGCTTTCTTAACCACGGAAAATTGTGCTATAGTTTATGCACATAAGCAGCTTTATGTATCTAACATGACTTGGGCTCTTTAACTTTTAATGCACCAATTAAGATGTTCAAACCTCAGATTTAAATAGCTGTCTATGACTGCTGACGGTTGATTTATTTCCTGATAATCATTGGAGCTGCTAAGTGAAAAACCAGAGAAAGCATCTCTTTAAGAACACTGCTCTTCTGTCTAACACTTGCTGAATTCAAACTCTGTGATTGTGATAGGGAACAGGGCTCATGTGGCCTTTTAAAAATCTGAACATATTTTTCCCTTTCTGGAGAACTGCTTTTCATCATCTAACAAACATCTTTGACTATTATTAGCATATTAACCAGTACATAAGATTATACTGAACTTGTATCACAAAAATTAAAGATATACTCTAAGTTTTTAAAATTTCAATAGGATACAAAAGTGATAGTGTCGATAAATCAACTTTTCACAAGAAACCAAAATGTGTACATAGTCTTCTGTTGTAGGAGAAATAATGACCTTCCAAAGGCGGCCACGTCCTAATCTCAGAACCTGTGAATATGTTACTTTACATGGCAAAAGAGACTGCAAATGTGATTAAGTTAAAGATCTTGAGATGTGGAGATTACCCGGGAGATCAAGGCAAACCTGTTGTGAGCATAAGGGTCCTTATGAGTAAAAGGGGGAGGCAGGAGAGTCAGAAAGAGGCTTGAGGATGCTACTGCTTTGAAGGTCCAGGAAGGGGCAGTAGCCAAGGAATACAGATGGCTGCTAGAAACTGGAGAAAGAAAGGGAACAGATTCTCCAGAGTCTCCAAGAAAAACATGATCCTGTTGACACCTTGACTTTAACCAAGTGAAACCTATTTGAACTTCTGATCTCTACAACTAGAAGATAGTAAATTTGTGTTACTTGAAGCCACTACATTTGGGGTTATTTGTTACAGCTAGAATAGGAGCTAATACCATCTTCAACAAGTAGCTTAAAAGGCCTTTGGAGGGCCAGTTTCCACATAAATCGGTCTAAAGCCATACAAACAGGTAAAATTAAATTTAATCAATTTAACTAAAATTGTGCGACACCTATATTAAAACTCACCACTGCAAGAGGCTATTTGTATTGTACTGCTGAAAAATGCTGACTTCTTAGAGTCCAAAGAATGATGTCAAGTTAGGTGTATATTTAAATGTCCTTCCTCTGAAAATGAAATTGCCATGTTGCAATTCCTTTCATTTCTTCTTCAGGGTAGTTAATGAAAGATAGCATAATAACAGACTAAACCAATTAAGTAATAGGAACATTATTTTTAATTCTTCTATAGCTGGCTCCTAGGACAGAGAACCCTTACTGTCTTTCTTACTCATTTGCTGTAATAATCCTTGGTGAGTACATCTCATTGCCTGATTGTACCCTTGGTAAATTTTCTTATTTTGCAGTCTTTATAGAAGAAAGATACCCATCATCATAAATCTTAAATATCTTTGCAAGTACAAGTGAAAATACAAGCCCATATATGTTAACAGCTGTACAGCTGCCTCTTGGGATAAATGTATTATAGATGTAGAACAGTCATAATAGCACTCACAATCTCATTTTTCCCATTTCATAGGTTTTATACCTGTGCCATCTGGGCAATACACCTGGATGAATGACGAGATCCTTACAAGGGCTGGTTTTCTAAATGGCCTTTGATTTTTTTGTGGCACTTTTAATTTTTTTGTTTCACTCTAAACCTAAGTGTCCTATATATGTTGTGACGCATCTAAACATGAACATTAGAAGGAAGCATGTTTTGTTGTGATTTTAAAAATACACAATTTTTAGTTTTATGAGATACAAATGAAGGCGATCTTTTATTCTCTTTATTAACAAGGAAATGTTGACCAAGCCATAATCTTTGCACATTTTCATATCTTACTAAAAACTGAAGAAACAGTTGAGGTTATTGTTAGGATTAAATGTGATAAATGTTCCTGGAAGGGAATTTTAAATGAGACTTACATAATTTGCTTTATTGTTTACTTGGTGATATTTATTCAAATGAAATAAAATGCAGTTAAATAGAAAAAGTTTCATTTCTTTTACACCTTTTCAACTTTTCTTTTATTCTTTTTCTTCATCTTCATTTTTCTTCCTCACCCAGAAATTATATTATTACCTTGTCTATGTATTTTGGGTAGAAAAATTAGAGTAGGTAGGATGCAGGGTTGTGTGACTCAAGTAAACATGAATTCCCCATCAAATAGTTCTTCATCATCTAATCTTGCTCAATTCTTTTGAGAGAGACAATTCTGTAACCTTCAAAGGCAATCTGGTCTTCAGGAGTGTCTAGTGCATCCAAATATGAGTATTATAATTGCATCATTATTTCAATGACACTATCCCTGGTAATGACAAAGTTGTTCACTATAGCACAGTCGGTCTGTAGTGTTCTTGCTCTCTTTTATTTGAATATTCATTTTTGTACAGCTTTTGCATTTTCTGGTGCCAATTCCTTCAAGCTGCCCTTAACACGCAGGGATACCACTTGACTATCCACGCAATCCAGGAAGAATTCTCTCTTCACTCTTTTTCCAGAATAGTAGCAATAACAAATTCTGTTGGAGGAGATTCACTCTCCAAAATTCTAACTGATTAACATGAAACATGGCTCGTAAGTTATGTCCAATATCATTTCAAGTCTTAAACCTGGCATGACATTTGACCTAATTTTTCCATACTGGAAATAATTATGATAAAAATAAACACTCTTTAATTTCTAGATATAAGAAACAATATTACATGGTACAATGTAATGCTATTATTTTAACAAATTAGGGTTATAGTAAATAAGCATGTGATGAGGAGTTGGGCAAATAAAAAATGGAATCACCATCACTTTTATTGAAATATAAGTACATAGACACATATTTTTAAGCCAGCTTTTAGAAAAAAGTATTCACAGAAACACCATTATATGACATTTCAAACGCGCATCTTCAGGGTGTGATACCTACATGAGAGTCAGTACTGACACTCTGGCATTATCTCTGTGCCCCACTGGTTGAGTGCACACTTGTTGGTCATCCTCTTGGCTATTTGGGGGCAATAATGTGGCAAAAGAACCAGACAACTTTTTTCCCCATTATGTGCAGTTAAGTTCCTGTTTGCAAGTGTTATTTATAAAAAAGGCAGCAGGCCTGGGAAACAAACCAAAGAAAATAATGTTAGCATAAATGCTTCGAAGAAGACATGTGTTGCTAATGGCTTTTCAGAAACCGTAGGGAGTGAGGGAGTACCATTTCCACTCCATTGAACTGGCTTAATTTTTTTAAGCCATGTGAACTATTTGAAGTGCTGTATAGAATCTCACTTCTGAATCAGGACTTTGTTACTTTAAAAGTGGCTGTTACTATTCTAATAGTCAGCATGAATGGCAATAAGAAAATTCAAAGAAAAAAATCAGGACGTAACTTCTGGAAATGCATCTGCCATTTTCATGGTGGTCAGGCACACATCCAGGGCAGCAACCATTCTTCCATGGTGATAAATATAAAAGATGACTTTGAGGAAAACTATGCATGTAAATGAGGCTCTCACTAGGACAAAGTCATAATTTTACATATAGCTTAGGGAGAAGGTAGTGGTTCAAATTTTCCTCCTTCTAAATGGATACCCATCATCCAAATCAGTTCTACAAATCATTTCAAGCAAGAGGGTTAAGCAAGGAAAATTATTTTCATTTAACCTTTAGTGTTATTTCAGTTCATATCTTTAACTTAGGTGAGGTCAGTTAAGGGGACAGTAAATTTGAATCTTTTGTGTGCCGTGCTTATACTTCATGTAAATTACATGGAAGTTCCCTGTTAATCAGCAAGGACATTTGCACCCATTTTACAAAATATTTCAAAGGAAGTCATATGTGGTGCAATGAAGAAGGAGTCGAGGGACTTGGGTTCTAGAGATTTGCTGAATGAATGCTTTTGCCCTGAACGGATGGTGTTACTCTGAGTGAGACATTTGATTCCCTTGTCCTGAATATTTTCATCTGTGAGACAAATGTTTTTAATTCAGTTACCAGTAGCCTCTCTTCCACCTAAAGTCACTCTTTCAAGTTACTGTGGAAGTTGAATTCAGGGCTTCAAAGAGTAAGCTAAGTGAAAAAAAAAAAAATTCAAGTCCCTTAGCAAAAACAAACAATCTAAAAACATTTCATGAGAGCCCTCTACTGGTTCTCTGGTCTTGGGAATCTATACCGATGCCTCAGTTCCCACCCCCGGTTCGGCTATTGCTGTCTGTGTTCTACACAATTTGTCAGCTAGTTTTTAATAACAGTTAATGTCATTGCTATCATTTTTTTCTGTGATTCCGCAGCAAGGACTTTGAGACATAGATGATTATTAGGGCAAAAATTCCAACTTATGTTTAACACAGATGCTCACCTTCAAGAATTCTCAGCTGCTAGCCAGTGCCCCTCCCCAAACAACTTTACTTAAGGAAAAAAAAAAAAATTATGAAAATGTGAGTTTATAAGTAACCATTGTCTTCTTGAATTTATTTGTAATCAAAAATCTTTAATTCATTTGAAAGCAAACAATTGAGCTGAAAGCAATTTAATTTTTATAGGCCCAGTTGCAGGGTGTATTAAAAACACTGATACTAAGGGAGATACAGGTTTTATCTCCTCAGTTGATGAAGTTATACTTACTTTGAAGCAAGCAATTATTTAAATAATCTGATCACTAACTAGTCAGGCTTTACTGAATATCTATTTTGACTTTCAGGTCATTAATTCTAAGCATTCTGTTCTAAGATATAAAGTCAAATCTGGTAATGTTTTTTTTTTTAATATGGTTTTTCTGAAGTTCAATGGAATATGGAATTTTATAGAGTGCTTGGAATTTCCTTCCAGTGCTATGCAGTGACAATAATGACATGCTGGTTTCTGTCAAATGGAAGACAACCAAAGAAATTAAAGGGGACTTATTCTCTCTGGGTCATGAAAGCTCAGTTTTCTAATATAAGGATACTTTGATAGTTGAGGGGAACACTGAGAGCATTTGTTTTATTATTCTGAGCTTCCCAGGTCATGCCTACTGGATTTTGGATCTTCCCCAGCCATTCAGCTTTTGATCTTATGGTTTATATTGTTTCCAGAAACTTTCAATAAAGTCAGTACTGAATTATTTTTCATTCGCATAAGCTTATTCTTTCCTTTTAATAAAGCAGAGGAATGTCTCTAAAATCAAAGAGTTGAAAAATGTTATGAACTTTAAAAAGTGAATTTAGTTTATGATCTCACATATATTAGTGGTGACTAAACATATTAATCATACAATAGAATTAGTTTAGGAGTAGATATTCATGGTTTTATAATATATATAAATGAGAGCTTTAGAGCTGAAATTCTGTTTTAAAGCAATTGCTAGAGGACAATAATTTTTAAATGGAAAAAGCAGGAGAAAGTGCATCTTTCCCAGAGAAGTAGATCCCAAAGGAGGGATTTTTCTGGCTTCACCAACCCTCCATTTTTTTTTTCCTTGAGTCGGAATCTCACTCTGTTGCCCAGGCTGGAGTGCAGGGGCAAGCTCACAGTCACCAAAGCCTTGACCTTCTGCCTCAGAAAATCCTTTTGCCTCAGTCTTCCAAGTAGCTGGAACCATAAAGGCATACCACCACACCTGGCTAATTTTTTTATTTATTGTACAGACAAGGTCTCTCCAAGTTGCCCAACGTGGTCTTGAACCCCTGGGCCTAGGCAATTCTCTCGCCTAGGTCTCCCGAAGCGCTGGAATTACAGGCTTGAGACACCACGCCGGGCCTCACCATCTCTTTACCTGCCTAGGATGCACATGCCACTACCCATCTCAGAATAC
>CAUYQG010119591.1:35-39608 GCA_963574415.1 Tarsius wallacei | reverse complement strand
ATCAGTGCACATATTGTCACTCTACAAGTATGTTGGCAACGGCTGACTTCCCTTCGGAAATAGCAAAATGTATACTTGGAAATTGAGTCCCAGTTGGGACTACAAACCAGTATGACTTTTTTTTTTTTTTTGAGTTGGAGTATCACACTGTTGCCCAGACTGGAGTGCAGTGGCACGCTCCTGGCCACTGCAGCCTCGACCTGCTGGGCTCCGGCGATCCTTCCGCCTCAGCCTTTCAAGTAGCTGGAACTACAGGCGCGTGCTACCACGCCCGGCTAATTTTTTTGATTTATTGTAGAGATGAGGTCTCGACAAGTTGCCCAGGTGGGTCTCGAACCCACGGGCTCAGGCAATCCACTCAGCTCGGCCTCCCAAAGCGCGGGATTATAGGCTAAGCCACCGAGCCCGGCACTAGTATGATTTTTTAAAACCAGAACTTAGGTAACTAAAAAGATTTACATTTTAAAGTGGTCATCAGGGGAGAGTGTAGTGCCTACTTACCAGAGGTTTGACATTACCCTGAATATTTTGGTTCTTCTCATTTGGAATTGTTTTCAGAAACACTTGTAAAAACCATGTTAAGAGTTAGTGTCATTACTTCATGTCCCATTTTATACATAGAAAAGAGCATGAGAGACAAAAGTGAGAAATATGCCCAAAGGAGCACTCTGTGTTGGTGTTTATAAGACTCAGAGAGTCAAAGGGTTAGAAACCCATTGCAACAATGTGAAGCAAATAATCCTAATGATACACACACCCATGGATACCTCAGGAAGTAGAAAACACGAACTTTGAATGGGTTTAGAGTATTCTAAAATTTAAAAGTTCTGTTATATTGTGTTTCTTGGGAAACAATCAAAATCATGTTTAAAAGACATTTACTGAAGAAGGATAGAAGGCAAACAGGAATAATAACACAGTCACACAGACACACACACACACACACACACACACACACACACACACACACACACACCTCTATCCTCTTTGTTCTTTTTCCAGGAGCCTAATAAGATATTCTGAAGAATCAGCTAAGTGCCACTCCCTCTCCTTGGTTGTTCCCTTCTTCCTTTCTTTCACCACAGGCAATGGTAGCCAGAACATTATGGTTACTTTCCACCTTTTTCTAATTAACCTGGCTTGTTGCCAGGAAAGAGGAAGGAGAACCAGATAATGAGCAGCTGGAACGTAGAGCCAGATAAATAGTCATGGGCTCTTATCTTTGCTCTATCCACACATCTATTTAAGGCTTGTGATGGTTTTCTAAGGCTTCTATAACAAAGTACCACAACTGGGTGGCTTAAATAACAGAAATTTATTGTCTCACAGTCTTAGAGGCTAGAAGTCCAAGATCAAGGTGTCAGCAGGGTTGGTTCCTTCTTCTGCAATGAGGAAGAATCTGTTCCAGGCCTTTCTCCTAGCTTCTGGTGGTTTGCTGGTGATCTTTGATGTTCCTTGGCTTCTAGACACAGCATTTTACTCTCTGCTTTGATGTTCACTGGTGTTCTCTCTGTGTGCATGTCTATCTCCAAATTTCCCCTTTGTAGGACCCCCATAATATCAGATTAAGGCCCACTCTAATGATCTCATTTTCATTTGATTACCTTTGTAAGACCCTATCTCTAAATAAGGTCACATCCTGAGGTAATGGGGATTTGCATTTCAACATATGAATTTGGGGGGGAGCAAAATTCAACGTATAACAGCCTGAAGTGGGGGTGCACAGAGACATGAGAATGTGGGAAAACAGAAAGTCTAACAGTGACCTTTTGTATTATGGCACATATAAACAGGAGTCATTCCTCTTACTTTCATAAACTGCCACACTAATAAGGGTCTGAGCTAAGAAATTTTTATCATATCCTTCTCTGGTATGTTTCCATAACACTTTACTTGTACCTGTCTTATGACATTCACAGTTTTCTACCTTGCAGTACGGTTCGTTATGTGCACAGTTTCTCTCTCTTACCAAACTATGAACTCCTTCAGTTTGTAGTTATACCTAATCCATCTTTGTTTTTATTCCTTGCACTAACACAGTACATTGTACATAATCAATATTTAATAAATTATTTGTAAATCTATAAATGGCTAGTCTTTATAGTTACAGCATTCAAAAGGTATACAAACTCATGGTTAAGCACTGTATCAGTCAGGACAAGTTAGGTTGTGCTGCAGGATAAAGCAACTCCAAACTCTCAGTGATTTAATACAACAAAGTTTACTTCTTGCTGAAGCAAAGTCTCTTACAGGTTCAGGCAGTTCCCCAAGGTGGTCATCTTCCATGTGGAAATAAGGCATCCGGACATTTCCAGCCCAGCATCAGGTTTCCCATGGCAGGGGAAGAGGCAGTGGGGAACCCTGAACTGGATCCTAAAAGCTTCACTGAAAAGTGAGAAGAGTCCCCTCTACTTCCTGCATGTTAGCCAGAACTAGTCATGTTAACTTACTCAACTGCAGGCCCTCAGAAACATCTTCCCTCTGTCAGGAAGGAGAGGAGGACTAGACATGCTGCCTGACACTTGGAATGTCTCTCTCAGGCACTTTTTTTATTTTCTAAAAGAAATAAATAAATAGATAAATAAATGTTATCTTACATTAGCATTGTGTTTTATACAGTATTTATTTATACAGTATTTATTGAACTCCTACTTTCTGCCAGGCAGTGTTCTAGATGCTGGGATTCCATAGCAAAAAAGACATATCAGCAGCCACAATCCTCTGTGGGGTAAGGATAGCAAAGGAGTGACTGATTAATTAAGATATTTGCATACAGGAACAGGTGCCATAAAGAAAATAAAACAGGTCAGTGTGTGGCTCACGCCTGTAATCTTGGTACTTTGGGAGACCAAGACAGTAGGATTGCTTGAGCCCAGGAGTTTGAGACCAGTATGGGTAATAAAGAGAAAACTCATCTCTATAAAAAAATTATCTGGACATGGTGGCACATGCCTGTAAGTCCCAGCTACTTGGGAGTCTGAGGTGGAAGGATAGCTGGAGCCCAGGAGGTTGAAGCTGCAGTGATCCATGATAGTGCCACTGCCCTCCAGCCTGGGTGACAGAGTAAGACCCTGCTTCAAAATAAATAAACCAATAAGTAAAGGAAAGAAAGAAAAGAAAATAGGATGATATGATAGAATGCAACTTTCCTGTAATCTTAGTGTCAGAATCTGTCTTCTATTAGAAAGTTAGTGTTTATTTTTGCTGTCACATATTCAAAATGTAATATATTCATTCCTATGCGATATTAACTGGAGCCTGGTTGCATAGAACCTTCAAATAACTGGAATTTGGAACACTTTGTATATTAAAGTCAAGTCATGAAAAACTTCTCACACAGAGTATCTATAAAAAGAAAAAAAATAATTTAAAAAATGGAAATACGTGAACCCTGTTTCAGTTATCTTTGCTGCATAATAATCACCTCAAAACTTAGTGGTTTAAAATAACAACAATTATGTATTTGCTCACAGTTTTGTGATTTGGGCAGATTTGGTGGGAAAAGCTCATCTGTGCTCCATGTCTGTTGGGCTGGAAAGTCCTGAAGTCTTTTTCATTCAAGTCTGTTGACTCAGTTGGATGACTGTAATTGCTGAGTCTGTCTAGGCACCTCTATCTCCTTGTAAAAAGCTAGCTTGGACTTCCTCACAGCATGGCAGCTGGTTCAAGGAGGAGCATTCCAAAAGGATAAGCCCAGGTGCCTATCAATTATTTGTTTGCATCACACTTACTAATGTCCCTTAGAACAAAGATAATCACATAATCAACCCCAGAGTCAATCTGGGTGAGAACCACACAAAGGCAAGATGGGATGAATGGTTCATTGGAAACTAACAAAATATCTGTTTGTCACTGTCAACCCTCTGGCCTCTAATAATTCTCATTTCTCCTGCAGAGATTATTCACTCTCCTTTTGCTGAAACCTCAGAGTCTCATTCCATCACAGCATCAGACTCAGGCTTGAAGCCTAGAATCTCATCATCTAAATCAGGCCCAGGTGTGGATGAGGTTCCTTAGGTGTGACTACTTTTGATCTAAAAAGCTGTAAATTGAAAAGGTAAGTTATATTTCCCCCTTCTGCCCATAAACACCAACATGTAGTAGTGAAGCAAGGACAGAAAAGCTGTTGTGAAAGCTCCATTAAAAATGGGGGAAATGGAAGAAATATAGCAGTCATCAGCAAACTGGAAATCTAGTTAGGTATATATAGAGTCTTTGGTTGAGGCCTAGTTCAGATATCTAGAAGTGATTCTCCATGGCTCATGATTGAAGGTTGAGAGCACTGAGACTTCTTTTCATTTTGAAATGCCTCTGTCTCTTTTAGTTCAATCTGGCAATGCTTCTATTAATACAATTCTCTCTAAAACTTTGTGGGTTTCGCATAAATCTTATTAGGGGTTCACTTCATTGGATAAAAGTCATATCCACAAAGCTCTTCAAGACTGACCTCTTTCTAATTTTTCTTGCAAGTCAGTGTGCTATGGGACAGTGCCCTTACTCTTTTTAGAAGGCCTTTTTTTCTCTTCTTTTTTCTAGTTGAGAGAGACTCTGAGGCAAGCCCTGGGGAGTCTTAGAAGCCCCCCACCCCCTTTTTTTTAATCCGAGAGAGTTCATGAGGCAAAGCCCTAAATCCTTCTAAGACCTCAAAAACAGAATCCTTGGTTTGATCTTTCCTCCAGACCCCATTTTAGTGGCAGTGCCCTGTATTTAATGTTTTTCCCTGAGGCAAATTCTTACTTTTTGAATATTTTCTCAAGGAACACTAGAGATGAGAATTTATTTTTGAGCCCACAAAAGTAGTGTGCATTTTCTTGAAATTCCATTTGGAAACTGAATAGTTAGTTGTTTGGCTTCCCTCACTCTTCCCATAACTTATCTTAGGCAACTAAAAGATGCCAGATACTACTTTCAACATTCTGTACAGATATCTCCATAGCTAGATCCACATGTTAATTAGCTATCTTTTCTATTTTGCATGTTACTGCGGGTGACAGCTCTGTTAATTAATCTGCTCATACACAACTTTGGTTTTCTTTTCTTCAGCTTTGAGAAAGTGATTTCCCCTCTGCTCTTCTAACTACCACCAAGTGTCTGCTTGAGGTTTATCAGCTTGCTGGCTATTGCACAATTCCAAATCCTACACGTTTTAGGTTTTAGTTGTAGCAGTGCTCCACTCTGGGTATCAAGTTCTAACTTCCAAGTTACCTCAGGAACTGTTTTGCTAATCATTCTGCCACTGCATAATTCAGGTCCCCTTTACTCTAGTTTCTGATAGCTGCTTTATCACTGCCCTTCCATTCTCTGCTAATATAAAAGCTCAAACAAAAAATTCTTGTAAACTATATCCTTAGGGCAATAAGTACACACTTAGTTTGGTCCCTTATATCTTCTGGATCATTGTTTTCAGTACTAGATAGCCATAATTGCAGCTATTAAAATTTGTCCATTGAAAAAACTTCAGTTTTCTTAGAAAGAGTGCAATCAACGATTGCCTTTCTTTCTTTCCTTTTATTTCTTTCTTTTCTTTCTTCCTCACAAACATTTCCTGAGCACCTCCTGTAGTCTAGATGTATAACATTTGGCTTTAGGGTATATCTTGCATGATGCTTACAGTCTAGTGAGAAACTTATTCATCATTTATCCTAAAAATTAAGTTAACCAGAAAATCTATTTTGGTTATTTGATAACCCAAGGAAAAATTTCCAAGTAAACAAAATATGTCCTTGGCTCACTTCACTGCACCTGTTGGCAAACTTCTTCCTACTTTTGCAAATTTTGTCATTGAAGTCCACTGTCCTTACATTTTTTTCCTAAGAAGCCTTTATCCCCTGCTTGATTTCTTCCAAAAAGGGTCTCAGAATCTATCCATAGTTTTCCTGCTTTTCTTTACACTAATACATACATATCTCTGCCTTCTTCTTTGATTCCCTCAAGGTTTTACTTTTGATTAAATTTCCCCAAACTTATTTTCAGAATATGATCTTGGGTAATCACTGCTTTCTCTAATAAAATAGTAACATTTAGATAGAGATTTTCTGGAGATGTAATATCTCATCCCAAAGAATGTCTAACATTATGAATAGGCATGTAATAAAGATATGTAGAGATAAATTGGCCTCTCGCACGTCCTTAAGTTGCCATGGCAACTCCCTGTGACTTCTATGCCTTTTCCTGTAACCCTCCATGTGACCAGGTCATGTGCTGGAGAAGGCATGCTTTTAAGTGTGGATAGAAACAATGGCTGCACAGTTAAATTCATCCTATTTTTTTTTCCCAGGCTGGAGAGGTTTGCAGTATAGGTCTAGCTTTATACTTTTACTTAAGAAAACACCTCAAGGCTCTTCAAGATGCTGGAGGAAGATTATTAGCCAAATAATAAAATTTGGACTTCATAGCCACCAGAACTTTGACTGCAAGTATAAGAAACTTTGTGACTAGCATTTGCTTTTTATATTTACTTGCAATAAATCTATGTTATCTTTTCTAAATATTTGACATCCAAGAAAGAAGATTTCTGACACATCCTCTTTTATCCCTGGTATAATTTTGTGTGTGTGTTTGTTTATGCCATAGGCTGCAAGAGCTGGCCTGGGCATCGAAAGGGATGACAAGACAGTGAGTGTGGCCTTTGGCAGGGTTTTCAGTTCTTCACTCTCACTGGGAAGTTTATTTGTGAGAATTAGATAGAGGCATCAGAACTCAAGGAGGGTAGTTGGGCTGGGGTAGATGACCCAGAGCCACAGCCCGATGAGGAGGTGGACAGAAGCTGCTGCTGTTCTGCTCTGCCTCTGGCCACCTGCGGGACCTGTCAGGGTTGGAAACTGCTGTTTCTGTAAATGTGGGATGTTCTTGAGTGAGAGAATAATGGGAAAGACTCACTTAATCTCTTCAACAACATGTTCTTAATGTATAAACTGCAGATGATAACAACAACATCTGCCCAGCCTTCCCAAAGATGAATTGTATTTATAGTTGTGACCATCTCGGGAATGGAGGTGTTCATGACCAAGAGAGTTCCTGCAAACCAAAACAATGAGGTCCTGCAGGGAGGGGTGGGTCTAGCTAATGTTCTGACTCATCTCTAGTAACTCTTGGTGGGCAAGGAAAGTTACTTTTCTGTGCTTCTTGGAGAGCAAGTTGAAACCCAGAGAGGGAGGGAAGTTTCTTTGTACTTTTGCTGTCACCGGGAAGAATTTTCTTTTTCTTTTTTTATAGAAATAAAAATAGAATCCAAAAATGTTCCCTTTCTTTAGGGGTAGTTAGGTGTGAAACAACTTTAAACCATCATCTAAACAGTGATGACAAAACTGCTTCTTTTTTTTCAGGGAGGAAAGGTATAATCCTATTATCTTTGTGTGGTTATCAGCACCACTTGAAATTCCAATTAGTGCAGCTAATCACCATGGGCTCCTCTGGTACTTAGCTGGCAAACAGCTAAGTCTAATTAATACTTTGGAGCGGTGGGTAAATGGCATTTATTTTACTCCTGTAGACACATTTTCTAAGTAAAAATCCGATTTGGGGCTTGTTTCATTGCAATTTATAAAGAGGAACAACAACAAAACAAAGAATTCTGTATGAAATTAACAAAATAAAATCTTTAAGTTATCTCATCACATCTGAGAGAGAAACTAGTGGTCCCGAAGAGAAAGGCAAGCCACTGGTCAGTCAGAGGCATCTAACTGGTCAGCCAGAGGCATCACACCCATTTGTTGTCAAAAAAATAATAATATAAAATCGGAGAAGCATTATTTATTAAAACAGATTTGTAAAGAGGTTTATTATCATTTGACTCTTTAACAACGATTTGTTTGATTAGAAACAGGATAAAATAGAAATATCTTGGGCTTCTGGGCTTTTCAAGGCAAATGACTTTGAGCCAGGGGTCTCTGGTAAGTCCATTATAATAATAACTTGGCAATCTCCAAGCAAAATAACACTTTCCGTGTGGCGAGCAGGCATTTAATTTCGTTGTTTATTTTATTTACTTATTTATTTCTTGAGACAGGGTCTGACTATCGTCCAGGCTGGAGTGCAGTGGCATGATCTCAGCTCACAGACTATGTGATCCTCCAGCCTCAGCCTCCCGAGTAGCTAGAGGTGCAGCTGGCTAATTTATGTTTGTTTGTTTGGCTTTTTTTTTGGTAGAGACAGGGTCTCAGTATGTTGCCCAGGCTGGTCTCAAACTCCTGGGCTCAAGAAATTCTTCTACCTTGGCCTCCCAAAGTGCTGGATTGATAGGTGTGGGCCACCATGCCTAGCCCAGTAGGGGTTTTAAGTAGGAAGTAGGGCTTGACTCAGGGGCAACCCCTGTTTTTGCATGTAGAATCTCTATGAGCAACCTCCATACCCTCATTCAAAGTCCCATCATTTCCTGTCCTGGTGAGGTCCTGGAGTGGATTTGGATGAGGGTCAGCTTCACGAGGGGAAGCAAGGCTTGACAACTGCCCAATGTGCCCCATTTTGACCAGCATGGTCAATGCATGCCTTGGAGGAAGAGGCAGGTTCACAACCTAGTCAAGCCCATTATGACTGCTAAAAAGTCCATTCTGATGATTGGTAGTTACCATCCCTTCAATGTCTGAAGAAAAGTGCCACTATATTAATATTAACCCAAATATGAAGGGTCTAGATTTTCTTTAAAGATTGTCTCTCTGTAGACCTGATAGATTCCCATGCATATGTCCCAGAGTCACTTGCTTATAATTAAAGAGTTGCTTTGTTCTCCTCCCTTGAAAAAAGTCCTTATTTGCACAGAGTACCAGAGTCGCTAAACCAGAAAAGGCTGTGGGGAGGATAATGAGTCTCCAAGAGTTGCAAATTTCCTTGGTTTCTGGCACAAGCCTTTGACTGGGTGCTGGTCTGGGAAAAGGGGATACTTATTTTTAAAACACAAATTCTATGTTTAATTTTGGAGAATATGAAAGAGCAGAATGTTGACTGGGGAGGAGATTTTGAAACCTTTTGTAGGCGTTTTGAGTTTTGCAGATAAAGGCAATCCACACCGCTGCTCTTAGGCAAAGTAGTTCTGCAAGTAGCTCTCACAGGAATGAAGAGCCGCTCCCCAATGTGGAAGCATTATTCTGTATAATTATGGATATTTTCCTTTCCAAAAATATTTTTTTTCTAGAAGCTGCTATTTCAAAGGCTTTCAATTCTGTGTGTCATTATCAAATAATCTTTTTTGTACTTGGGTGTTTATTATTGGATTGCAACAACGATAAAGCTCTAGGGGTTTTTGTCTCCTTTGGTATGCTAATTAGCCAGTTTCCTTTTGATCTTTTTCTCACTGAAAAGAGTGAAAAGCTATCTCGGTAGGGAATCTTAGTGCTATACATTCATCTCCTCATCTCCATAATCTGAGGATCAGAGGAAGACAACAATTTTCCTGCTGAATGAGAGCGACTGGAGACTTTGGTTGGCATCGACTGCTGCCAAATAATCCCGCTGGCACCCAGAGATGGGCACCAAGGAGGAAGACACAGGGGAAAAGGCAGAAATATTTCATGTGGCAGAGTGAGCTCAGTTGTTTTTATCTCCCTTCCCAGCATTCAATCCATGTAAATCTATGTCATTTTGCCTAATTTTTAACTTTTAGATTTCTTTCTCCTATTGATAATGTTTTTAATGACAACGACTGAATACATCGTTTGAGGAAAATGGCCTGAATCTTGGGGAAAACAGTCTGCTGACAAAATCTGTTACACTATCAAGCTGCCTTTCAAACGACACAGTAAACTCACATGTGCAGAGAAACTGGGGACAGTGCTGTGGTTCTTACAGGTTGGAGGCACATGCTTGTGTGTCAGAATATTTGGGGGAATGTATAAAAAAATAGGTGATGAGATTTTTGGTTTGGTTGTTTATTTATCTATTGTGGCTGTAAATAGTCACCTTCTTATTAAGATCTAAGGATTTAGGGCACAGACAGGGAAGTTGAGTGGGAAATTTAATCATCAATATCATCACTTAACATTTATTGTGAATGCACTAAGAGGGCAGCACTGCATTATGAGAACCATGTACATTGGCATTTATTTATTTTTATTTTTTATTTTTAAATTTTTATTATAAAGATGTGGGGTACATTTCAGGGTCAGGTATATAAACATTGATCATTCAGGTACCCTTGTTGATGAGGTATGCCCCTCCCTTCCCTAACAGTTTCCCTCAACTACCAATCCCACCCCTCTCCCCGACAGTCTCCCACTACTGCCAATCACTTTCTTATAGCATTATAACTGTTCAAGTTCCGTTTATGAGTGAGAACATATGGAACTCTGTTCTTTGTTTCTGTGATAAATCGCTGAGTATGATTGACTCCAAATCCATCCAAGTTGCTACAAAGTCCATATATTTGTCCTTCTTTATGGCTGCATAATATTCCATTGTGTATATGTACCATATTTTTTTTATCCAGTCCAGTTTCAGTGGGCAACATGGTTGGTTCCATGTTTTTGCTATTGTGAATAGAGCTGCAACAAACATACTTGTGCAGGTATCTTTTTTGTAGAATGATTTGAGTTCCTCTGGGTATATTCCCAATAGGGGAATTGCTGGGTCATATGGAAGAATAGACATTTCTCAAAAGAAGATATACAGACAGCCAACAGACACATGAAAAAGTGCTCAGCCTCACTCATCATCAGAGAAATGCAAATCAAAACCACACTGAGATACCACCTAAGCCCTGTAAGAACGGCCATCATTAATAAAACAAACAACAACAGATGCTGGCCAGGATGTGGAGAAAAAGGAACGCTTCTACACTGCTGGTGGGAATGCAAACTAGTATAACCTCTTTGGAAGACAGTGTGGTGATTCCTGAAAGAACTAGAAATTGACCTTCCATATGGCACATTGGTATTTAAATACTAGCCAGGCATGGGAGCTCACACCTGTAATCCCAGCACTTTGTGAGGCTGAAGCAGGAGGACTGCTTGAGTCTAGGAGTTTGAGACCAGCCTGGGCAACATAGTGAGACCCTGTCTCTACAAAAAATAAAAAAACTATCTGGATATGGTGGCACACACCTTTAGTCCCAACAACTAAGGAGGCTAAGGCAGAAGGATCACTTGAGCCCAGGAGATTGAGGCTGCAGTGAACAGTGGGTGTACCATTGTACTCTTGCCTGAGTGACAGAGTGAGACCCTCACTAAAAAAAAAAAAAAATACTGTAGTATAGGAACTATACTTAGCCCATACGGAGACACACTCACAAACATACACACACATTAGGTTGAACTATATAAAATTGCTGTTTTTGAAAGTAAAAAGCAATTTCAAAAGGTTCAGCCTAATACAATTTACTGTTTGGGAGGTGTGATCAAGGCAATCAAGCTTTATTTATTTATTATTAAAGTGTTCATACATCTGAAAAAGTACTGACTCCCTTAAAATTGTCCTAATAGGGGTTTGATTCCAAAAATTCTGCCATGGTTGAATAGTCCTAAACCTGAGATATTTAATTTCCTCAATGTTTAGAAATTAATCTTTACTCTTTGAAGATGGGCTTAAATTTTGGAAATAAAGGAAAGTCACAAAATCACCCCTTGTGAGTAAAAAATTTTGTACTAAATAAAACTATTTTGTGTTCTTTTAAGTAAGCAAAATTTGAATCTCAATAATGCTTGGGTGCCATAGCAACCACAAACCTACAATTTTGGATTCAGAAGATCCTTTAGGGGTCAGCTGGTTGAGCATTCCTTCAACTTTATGGAATTTAAAAATTCTCAAGGGAATTAATTATGTAATTTCAAGCACCATGCCACAGAGATTCTGACTTACTAGATCTAACAAGAGACCTGGAAATCTATATATTTAATGTTTGTCAGTTGATTCTGCTGCAGGGTTGTCAACCATACTTGCAATGGCCACTCTTGCCTGTAGAGTGAGATACTGAAATCCAGTGGCATGTTGGACAAAATTCTGCTTCACAGAAGCTGGTCCTGAGTAGCATCCAAGCTCTGGACTCCTGGGAGAACCTTTGAAAGGGACTTCTTAGGTCTGAATCACAGTTTGGTACTTACCAGATAAATGGTGTTCAACCACTTTTAAAACCAGGCTTTAAAGCCCATGTTTTCTTATATATAAAACGAGGGTAATACTTACACCACGCAGTATCATGTTCTGTAGATTGTTTGTGATAGTGCCTGGCAGATAGTAATTGCTCAATAAATAACAACTACTCTATGTCCATCCAAATATTTTTATGATTGCTCTTTGTAGTGATTTCCTCTTCTGCACTTGGCCCTCTCATGCCCCTCCCCCACTTTTACAGGGATCTGATCTTGGATTCTTTTCCCAGGATTTCAGTCTCACCTTGGTTTCTGATACTGTCACCCGACTAGAGAGACTTTGAAAGGTAACAATCAGTTATAATAACTCTCTGGAATCCTCCCTGAGCGGAACAGCTGGGTCTTTTCACATTTTGTCTTTATGCCCAATTAACCTCTAACTACAGCCCTACTGGGTTGTTACAGCTGAAAAAAAAAAATCCTCAACTGTGAAACCAAAGTGTGCGGAGATGGAAGGTATCGGCACAGAAATTCCCTCTTTATGCCAGACAGCGGAGGGCAAGGAGAGGATGCCGGAAGAGCAGCCGGCACAGCTGGTGGATCTGTACTTGCCCACGGGCTCTTCAGGCCTGGCTCTGAAGCCAGAGGCACTAATGGCGGTGCCAGAGGGAGAAAGTCAGCATGAGGTACCACACAAGGTGCCAATGAAGCACTTGCATCTCTTCCCCATCTGTTCCCGTCACCCTTACACCTTCCCATTTGCTCGCAAATAAATAGGCAACGGGCAACCAAATGCTACCGGAGCTACCTGATGCTGTTAATTACTATGACTGTTTAGAGCCAATTATCTCTACAAAAGGAAAACATCTTCATGCAGGTTTCCAAATGGATACTGTTTTGTCTGGGGCAGGGACAAATTGAACACTGGGGCTTAGTTCAAGCTAAAAGGGCTCTTCTTTGGCATAGTTTTCAAAGGCCCATTTGCTGTCTTTGTGCTTCTTTTAATTTTTATTGAAGCCCTGCAGATGCTTCGATTTCTAAAAATACAACAAGCATGACTGAAGTGTGATAACTGTATAGATAGATTTGTATGTGTCTTTTAATCTGAATATACATACAAAGACACACCCACTAGATACAGAATGTATAATGTTACTTTTACGAATCTGATCTTTTTCTTCATCTGAATTCCATGAGTCCTCCTCTTCTCAATCTCAATTTGGCTAAAAGATATCATGTAAACTGTGTAGAACCTGTATGTAACACTCTGGGACTTCTTTTATTGAGTATAAATGATTAGACAAAAACCTTCACGTTAACTCTCTCATCTTTCGTATAAGTGAAATGATGCTCACATAAGACAAATGAGGTGTAAATCTGAAATAATTATCTGATTTTCTGGTCAAAACATTTCAACTAAGGGAAAAGTCGGGCAATGAATAATTCATATTTTCTGCTGCTCTGGTTAGTGTCATTGGACAATTGCTCACTGTTCCTCCTTTGTTCATAGGTAAAAGCTGAGTCATTTCTCTCCCTTGTCACTATTGAAGAAACAAAGATAATTTGTATGGAAAACATATGCATGATATCAATCTCTTCTCTAAATGAAGGAAGCATCACAAAGTCAGGCACATGGAGGAAAAGGATGCTGATAAATGCATACCCGAGCACTGGAAACACCTGGGGGTGGCTGCATTTTCTTGGGCATGCTTCTAATTTCCCCTCTTATTCTCTAAAGGAGAGGTCCATATGCCATGACAAACATCCACATACTGACTCATCGTGGATGAAGTTCACATGCACTGGAGAGTTCTGCCATGCTCATCCAGTTCTTCATTCATCCGCCATGGTCACGCAGTGGACTTTTAAGCCTAGCTAATGTAAAACCTGGGGGAAAATAAAACTTTTTATTCATTCACTGGAGTTAGAGAAGCAATACCAAGATCCTTCAAGGCTTATGAAATGCCGTTTTAAATAGTCCTAATTTTGTGATTATAGCATCATTTTCTGAGATTTGAAAATATCAATATCAAGATTCTTTTTGATAATTTTAAGACCTAGCAGCTATTCTTAATGTTTAAAGAAATTTGGATGTGTGGAGTAGTATATGCTAATATCAAACAAGACTATAATTTATGGGACTTGGGCTGCTACTAGATGGTTACCATAAAACCCAGCTGGAATTGAGCTGAAACTTATTAGGTGCCCCTCTTTTTGTCATGTGAGTACTGAGGAATAGCTACTCTGAAAATGACCTCTCTTTCCTGAGCTGCCTCCTAATTTGTTAATTGGGAGTGCGTGTGTGTGTGCATGTGTGTGTGTGTGTGTGTGTGTGTATGTGTGTGTGTGAGAGAAAGAGAGAGAGAGAGAGAGAGAGAGAGAGAGAGTGTGTGTTGTGTGTCTGTGAGTGTATGTGTGAACATGTGTGTGAATTTGTGCATGTGGGTGTGAGTGTGCATATGTGTGAGTGCATGTGAGTGTGTGCCTGTTGTGCATGAATGTGTGTTGCGTCTTTAACATTCCCATAATTTAGATCATCATATATTCAGCACTTTGAAAAGGGGTTTATTTGAAAAGAAATAGGCTTTTTTCAATAAGGTTTAGGTTTCAATCACACCATGAGGCAATAATGGCAGTGTCCATGGTACTCTGAGCAGCCGTCCCTGCAGCGTTCATTTTAAATTGGTCCCCTTAAGTATGTCATTAAATGGTTGCTCATAAACAGGACTGAGCAGTTTCTGAGTGGGAGAAGATTCCTCAGTTCCTTACCCATGTGATCTGTAACATTGGTGTGGGTGTAGAACATTTCTGCCCAGAATATCACTATGTGGCACATGGGGATATTTTAGAATAAATATTTTCATATGCCTTTTCTGATGAAAAAAATGTGTCCCTTGCTAAAAATCCTCTTGGAAAATAAACCAAAAAGGATACATAATTGTTTTTCATTTCTTTTTCTTGTCAAATTCTTCCCTGAATTATCAGCATTTCTGGTACTTTGGAATGAACACATTTGGAGGGGATTGGGGTTGGGTTGAGATATCCAAGGGTGATTTCCCAAGTGCAGTGTTCTGCTGTGCTTGCCTGATTTCAGACTGGGTCTTCATGACACAGAGCAAGTGGAGCTCCACTAGATGTCCGTCTAATTTAGGTACCTGGGGGCTTAAGTTTTTTTTTCTCATTAGTCACTTAAACTCATTCAGCAGACATTTAGTAAGCGAAATTTTGTGTCACTCATAAGGACAAACTCTGAAGAGAAAATGATTAATATAATTCAGGGCCCTCAAGGTGCTCTGAGTGGTGGGGGAGGCATTCTCTAAAAAAAGGGCCCAATTAAATGTGATGGAAACACAGAGAAGGAAAAAAGGACTTCTTTTCATGGCATTATGGAAGCTTTACAGAAGAAATAATACATGAGCTAAGGCTTGAATGATGGGCATGAATTTGTCATGTGGCAGAGTACCGTGAGGGGAGTAAGAGAACATTCCAGGTTAAGGTCTGGATTTATAAAAATAAATCCAACTGTAGAATTGCCATTCTCAGAGGGGAATAGTCACAACTCAAGAACTGTTGGTTATTTTTCCTCCTCTCTCACTCACAATTCTAATCTTGCCATTTTCCCTCCTCTCCTGTGCCTGATTTTCTTCCAAAATTTTCTGAATCAAGCACTTCTCTCACCATAAAATACAAGATACCCGGCCTAACAAAGAGCAATTCTCTTTTGCCTTGTGTTTGTTATGCTGCCTTCCTTGTCTAGGACAAACTGATTTCTTGGTTTATAAATTTTTTTGTGGGATGATGGGGATTGGAGTCCACAAGAACACTTTATATTCCCAGAGTTGCCTCAGCCTCCATGCAATAATCCTGAAAAGGAACAAACCCTCCATCCCATAGGAAAGACGAATAGACGGAACCCACGGTTCTAGCCAAAGGTTATCACATTAAATTGGTGTCCATTTGCCTTTTATTTTATTTCATGTTTTTAAATCGTGAGACATTGGGGTTTAAGTGCCCTTTAGATGGCTCAAGATGAGCAATCCGATAAACCCACACCAAAACAAAACAATACAAAATCCAAAAAGCACCTTGTCTGATATTGCAACAAACAAAGACCTTTTGTATATAGGAATGGAGCAAAAATGCTCTGTTTGTAAACAGCAAGTGAAGATTTATTGGAGTTAGGTCATGAAGGCATCAACAAGGGGCTAGAGCAAATATTCTTCTGAAAACATCAACGACATTCTGCTCCGTTTCATACTAGTTGGGATTATAAATCTGCAAAGATCAGAAAATGGCTTCCCTTCAGGCTTATATGAAATGCTTCGAGATGTCAGTTAGCACCAGTCTTAGTTACAGTGTTACACAGCAAACAAAGCCGATTGTGATTTAATTTCTGTATGTGTGCTCTGGATTTGTGTAGATTTATGTAGAGCAAAGGATTTGGTTTTGACCCCTGAGATGATCTATTCTTGTACTAACACCTGTTTTGTCCTTTGAATTGCATAAATGATAGTCTCTTTCTGTCTGGGAGATAATGTTTTAAATGGCATGAGTAGAATCTCCTCTATTCTTTTGGTTCTGGGAACTTCCATCTTTCATCCCCCCCTCAGTTTTCTTTAATGCCATAGCATGAAGTACAATACAACATGGGAAGTGTGATGTGGAGACCTGGGCTGATTAATATTATTTGCTGTGCTGCTGCTTGTGATGAACTCCTGCAGAAGGGAGGGGCATCAGACCTCACCTGGAAAGAGGCATCCAGAGCCTCTAGCTTCCTTTATCCTCCACACTTTTGGTTTCTACTTTGGTGGTGTACAAAGACTCTGTGATTGGGTAGACAAGTAAGGTTAGTTCTACAAATATGTATCAAATGTGTATGCAAGACCCTGTATTAGCTGTGTGAGAGCTGAGGAATAGGGGAATAGCTTAGGGGCAAAGATAAACAAAAATCTGTCTTTGTCTACAAGGATCCTAAAGTTTTGAAGGGGAAATGTTGACTTACGAACAAGAAGGAATGAAATGAGTTTTCTAGTAGAAGCATAAGCAGAGTGCTCTGGCAACCTAGAGAAAAGAAAGCTTTAGAAAAGGCAATTTCTTTTGAGCTGTAAAACTCCTTACAAACCGGAACTCATTACTTCTAGCTTGATATATTCTCTGGAGCTGTGATATGAATAGATCCAACTTCATTTCACATGTGTATTTCAAAATTGCCTCTGGTTTTGGATTTTTGTGGTAATGTGTTTTATAGACTGTACTGGTTCCAAAGACAGGTAGCATGTAGTTAAATAGGTATAAAAAAAGCAAAATGTATAGTTTAGAAAAATCAACTTTTTAATGTCTCCTTTGTTTAAATAGCTTCATCTTGTATGCTGTCTTGAACATCAATACTTTCGATTGTGGCTCAGGAAGTTTTAATCATTAATTCCCTCCCCTTCTTATTACACATTGTGTTTTCTTAATCTGGGACACATGAGTGAGCTTCAAGGAATCTATGTACTCACTGTAAGTCTATGCAAAAATTCTCTCTATGTACATTTTTCTGAAACAAGAGTGAATCCTTTTCATCCGATTCTCAAAAAGAGTCATGAACCAAATAATGTAAAACTACCGTATGTTCTCCCTTCAGTATTTTATTCACTCTCAATATTTCAATATTTACTAAATACTGATGACTTTCAGACCTGCATTCCTAGCCTAAATCTCCTCTGAATTTTAATCTTGTGTGTCCAAATGCTTACCAGCCATCTTTGCTTCTTTGGGCCAATAGCACAAGCAGACCTGTTCCAAGATTAAATTAATGATCTTTCCTTCTAAATCGTGCTCAGACGTTGTCGATCTTGATTGGTGCCACCAACAGCTACTTAATTGTCCAGGATAGAAATCTGAGAATCATTTGACTTTTTTTTACTTGCTGTTTAAGAACACACAAACAGCATTTGCCTGAGGAAGCCCCTCTTGCCACCCAAGACAGAGTGGTTGGTCTCTTTTGGGCTTCTGTAGCAGCCTGTGCCTATTTTCATAATTGTTCAGTCATATATTAATGATTTGATTTTTTTTTATGTTGCCTTCATCAGGCTGTAAGCGTCTCGAAATAAGTGATGATCTTTTATTTGGCTTTGTAACTCAGTACTGAGCCCAGAGTCACTCAGTCAATGCTTAGAAATCAATTAATTAAGAGGAGAAACTAGGACTCTTCCATGAATATGCACTATACATGCATAGTCCTGAAGTTTTGTATGTAGTGACTGTGGCTTGGAGTTTCCTGATTTAATAGCCCATGAAAGCACAGAGGGAAGAAAGCTTTGTCCAATGTGGTCTGCTAACATGAAATTATTTTAGAAGTCATACCTTAATGCTGATTCTATGTCACTCAGTAGGAAGGGGATGCCAACTGTGTAGTAATAGCCTATATTCTTTGTGTTCTTTCTAAACTTGAAAAATCTTCCTCTCAAGAGGAAAAAATTTCTATCAAGTTAAGCATTTAGCTTTTAAAAAATAATGTTTTAAAGTAAAGTAATTAATAATTCATGGCATCTATGGCAATTTGGGTTAGATAGAAGTACAAAATTTCTGAGTTCTAGTGGAAACATAAAGGATATATATAGCAATATATTACCATTATGCTTAAGACAGAAACACTTTTAAAATAATGACAAATTAAAAAGGAGTTAGAATACGCCTCCTAGTCCTTCACTTACCAAACCTCTTTTAAGCCATTGTAGTTAGAGTTTTTGTACTTTTCAGACAAGTAAATAAGAATTTTGTGTCACTTCTCCCCCTTATGGGTTAAGGGCAAGGGAGTGTTTCCCCCTACTGTGTGAGACAAACTTGGGAGAAAGTGTAGTGTTTATCAGAAGGTGACATCTCACTCTGGTTGGCTTGTAGCTGAGCTGTAGAAATCCATCTGTCCTTGTGCTACCATGGGAGCAGAGCCAGTGCAGAGAGAGTTTAAGGAAAGGCCAAACTGTATCTCCTGAAGCCTGGAGCCAGAGATTGGGCCCTGGCTCTAGTTTGGAAAATCCTAAAAGCAAGACACTGTGGAGATGTCCTTGAAGGCAGATCCATGGGAAAAGGCCACAGTAGAAGAGCTCTATAGATCTTGAAGAGACAGCGGTACAAAATTTCCCATGGACTAACTGGACACTATAGTAAGTATCAAGTTTAGAGTTATCTTGAAAGGACTTCATAAGAGATCTGATTGTTGGTATAAAGTAACTTTAATTAAGAAGTTGAATGCGTGTACCACTGAGGTAAGGAAGTGAGGTGGATAGTCTGAGAATGGTGTTGCAGAGACCTTGCATGTGTGTGTTTTGGGGTGAGTTATTGCTCCCTAATCCAATTCTCAGATACACCCCACTCTACCTGTTAAGAGGCTGGAAAAGAAAGTTAACAAAAGGGCAGTCTCACTCATAAGTGGGTCTTGAACAGTAATCACAATACTTCAAGAGTGGGATCGGCAGTAGTGGGACACTGCCAGGGGAGGGCACATAACATCACTAAGGGTACCTGATCCTAACCAGAGGAAATGAGGACCAGTGGGAGGCCCAAACTTCACCTGTACATAGACTACTTATGTGCCTAATCCTGACTTGTACCCTACATTTAAAAAAATAAAATAATGAAAAAAAAAAAAGAAAAAACAATGGGGCAAAAAAAACACACAAAAAACAACACACACACAGAAAAATTAAAAAGCTGCTGTCTTAGCCTGTTTGTGCTACTATAACAAAATACCAGAGACTGGGTAATTTATAAAAAATAGAAATTTATTTCTTATATTTCTGGAGGCTGGGAGACCCAAGATCAAAGCACCGGCAGGTTCAGTGTCTGGTCTGAGCTCAATCGGTGCCTTGAATGCTGTGTCCTCATACGGTGCCTTGAATGCTGTGTCCTCATATGGTATAAGGGTAAAAAGTGAGGAACAGCTCCCGTAAACTTCTTTTTATAAGAGCAGTATTCATTCATAAGGTTCTGCCCTCATGATTTAATCACCTCCTGAAGGCGCCACCTTTTAATACTGTTACATTAGGATTAAATTTCAACATATACATTTTTGGGGACACATTTAGGCCATAGTAGCTGTGTTATGCATATTATCAGTTTAACTATTATACTCAATGCTATTGATGCCCTTCTAGACCTTCTTTTCACCGAATGTATCAATCTGCCAGCTGCTAGGAGTAGTGGCTGCTAATAGTTCACAGCTTTCCTGTGCTGCTGAGAATTGCTCTAGGTAAAAACAGAAGCCACCTTACCCTGGAAGCTATGAATCCCCTCTTAGTAAACCTAAGACATCTAGTACTTTATGGAAGTTGTCGAATTTCTGCTGTTGTTGAGATATGATGTTGAAAATGTTAGAAGAATTTTGTGGGGATATCTATTCCTGGCAATGGTGAACCAAAAAATCCAGACAAAAGGCGTTTTACAAAAAGTCTATTTGAAGCAATTAAAGAGCTACCAAAGCAACTGGAACTTGAGGAGCCAAGATCTTGGAGAAAAGAGAAGTAGGACAGAGAAAACTTTATTTTCAGAGTTGCTTTTCAAATGCTTTAAGGCATTTGCCCGTTCCAAAGTGGCAACAGAGAGGCTGAGAAACTGATGGCTAAAGGTCAAGAAGCCGAAGGAGTTTCTGGTGGTCTCATTGGCTAGGGGACAAAAACTGAAATTCAGAGCCAGCTAAAGAAGGGTTACCTTGGCAAACCTCCCAAGGTTTTAATTAGGACTTTGGATAAGCTATACCTTCCAGTAAGAGTGGACTAGAAATAGACCAGCCTCACAAAGTTGAGCTCAGATTTAAATCAGTTTATTTATGAATTAGTTTAAGATGCTCTTTCTTTTACCCCATCAGAAGCAAAAGTAAATGTCTTGCAGAAGTTGACATTATCCAGAATTCCATGTTACTTCTTTAAATTTTCATATGTGATATCTGGCACTTAATAAAAAGTTACCAGGCAATGCCAGTAGAAAAGCCTAAGTTGCTGAAAATCAGAGTTGGGGGAGGAAACAGACTTGAAGGAGATCCGGATATTAAACTCATCTGATAGAAACTTAACATGATGAAAATAAAAGGTAAGATGGGGAATTTAAGAGAATAATAACTTTTTAAAAGAATCAAATCAAAATTTTAGAAGTGAAAAATAACAACTGGTACTAATAACTCAATATAAGGCAATCATGTAACCAAAAACTTTTGTATCCCTAAAGCTACTGAAATAAAGAAAAAAAAAAAGACTCAATATATAAGTGTAGTAGCAGATTTTTTAAAACTGCTGAAGAGAGAGTTAGTGATCAAGAAGATAATCATAAGAGAAATATGGGTGTGGTAAATAGGCCAAACATATGTGCACTTAGAACCCCTCAATAAAATTTCTGCTAGAAGCCAGGCTCGGTGGCTCAGCCTGTAATCCCGCGCCTTGGGAGGCTGAAGTGAGTGGATTGCCTGAGCTCGCGGGTTTGAGACCCTCCTGGGCAGGCGAGACCTCATCTCTACAATTAAAAAAAAAAAAAAAAATAGCTGGGCGTGGTAGCGCGTGCCTGTAATTCCAGCTACTTGGAAGGCTGAGGCGGAAAGATCGCCAGAGCCCAGCAGGTCGAGGCTGCGGTGGCCCGGAGCAGCCACTGCACTCCAGTCTGGGTGACAGAGTGAGACTCCAACTCAAAAAAAAAAAAAAAAAAAATTTCTGCTAGAGAAGTCATGTTTGAAGTGAAGATGGCTAAGAATTCTTCAAAAATAATGAAAGATATGAAGCGAAAGGCACTACAAGTCTCTAGTAAGCAATTATAAAACACTATGTCTAGATATATTATAACAATACTGCTATAAATAAAGGAAAAGAGAATCTTAAAATCAAACAGAAGCCAAAATAAAATTGTAATATGACTTCTCCAAGAAAACAATGAAATCATTTATTCAAAATTTTGAAAAAAACAGCTCAAATTATTTATTCAAATTTTTGAAGAAAATAAACTGTTAATCTAGAATTCTATCCCAGTAAAACTATCCTTTAAAAAGCAAAGCAGACTGGGTGCAATGACGCATGCCTATAATCTCACATTTTTGGAGACCCAGGTGGGAGGATTGCTTGAGCCCAGGGGTTCTGGATCAGCCTGGGCAACATAGTAAGACTGTGTCTGTACCAACAACAACGAAAGAAATAAAAACAAAGATAAAGCAAACTAAATAATTTTAGACAGACAAAACCTGAGATAATGTGTTACCCAGCTGACTTGCACCAAAGTAAATCCTAGAGTGAATTCTTCAGGCAGATGACTTCAGACAGAAGCATGGAGACAATGAAAAGCAAAGCAAAGGAAAAACAAATGGGTAAATCTAGATAAATAGTGACAGTATATAATGATGATGATGATGCTTTGTGAGATTTGACCAGCTATGGGATAGACACGTGACAAAATAGAAAAGGCTGGAGAACAGATAAATAGAATTAAATACCCTAAGATCCTTGCATTCCATCATGGTAAAAGTCAAGAGTTACATGTTTTCTTCTAGGGTAAATTCTAAAAGAATTTTAAGAGTATAACAAACAAGATAATAAAAAAGAGAAATGGAATAATACAAACTATTTAATTAAACAGAGTAATGCAGCAATGAGAGCAAAAGGAACATGGAGCATGTGGGAAGAGAGGCAAGGGGATACATGTAGACACATATACCAGTAAGTGCGTTAAATGAAAAGACCAAGTACTCTAATTGAAAGACAGATAATTCAAACAAGTAAAGGTGATGAGAAATCAAGAAAAAAGACAATATTGTATAACTGGATTTTGAAAAATCTTTATGCTGCTTATAGTAAATAACTTAAAGAAATGAAAATATAGAAAGATTGATGGCAAAAGGATGACAAAGGTATTCCTTGTTAACATTAACGAAAAGAAATGTGTCTTGCTAAACTAATAACAGACGAATTAGATATTAATGCAAGAATAATTACTAGAGGAATATTTCACAATAATGGTTAATCTGATAGGAAGTAACACTGACAATATTGAATGGATATGATAACAAGTTTCAAAATGTATAAAGTAAAAACTGACAGACCAAAAGAGAGAAAAAGACAATTCCACATTAGTTAATTCCAACATATCTCTTTCAGTGACTGATAGCATAAGCAGAAAAAAAAAAAACAAAAAAAAAATTAAGGATATAGAGGACTTGAACAACATGTCTAACATACTTGACCTAACTGACATACATGGAACATTGCATCTGACAACAGCATTGGGACCTAAAACAAGTCAGGACAAATTCCAAACATTATATTCAGACAGTGTGTGTTCTCTGACCACAGTGGAATTAAGCTGAAGATTAGTTATGAAAGATGACGAGAAAATCCCCAAATGTTTGGAAATTAAGCAAGATACTTCTCAAGAAACCATGGATCAAAGAAGAAATTACAGGGGGAATTAGGACTTATTTAGACTTCAGAAGGTGAACAAGTATTGTGTTAAAAAGGTAACTGTAGGAGTCGAGTAACTAGCCCAAAGAAATGAAGTAGATTCTTTTTCATTGTTTCACTGTTAAAGTTTCAAGGAATTTTGTATCTGTGACTCAGAAATGCCACAGTAGGACTTTTTAGGACTTTTTGTTTATTTTGTAGTTCAGTGTATTAGTCTGGTTGGCCAAATGGCCAACTTAGAGTGGTGTTCTTGGGCAATAATGATAATATTAGGAACATTGAACACTGTGTTCAGGTGTAAAGTGATATTTCTATCACTTAAAAGACCTGTCAAATGGTTCGAATCATTTCCTTTTCTAATTCATATAAAATGTTACTCTTCTCTGGATATAAATTTGGCACAATGAAGCACTTCACGCCAGTATTTAACCAAGCATACTGTGTGAAGTAATTAAGAAGCCTGCTATCTGTTTCCCTGAATATGAAGGAAAGGGAGAGATAAACAAATCAGACAAACTAAATGTTTTTGTGTTCAGATTAAGAGCAAAGGTGGTCTTTTAATGAAAACATTTTTTATGTGCAAACTAACAAAAGGTTGTTTCTGCATAGAAAATATTACATTATCCAATAATAATAATTATGCCAGTAAATAATGCAATGGAGAGTGATGCTCTGTGCTTCCCCCATTTTCTTTCTGAAGAAGATCATAAGCTCCTAATGCCAAAAAGGTTTGTCATACAAGAGACCTTAAGAAGCCCATGAGGTCGAGATTTGTGCTACGGCATTAGCTACCATGCTCTGAGGGCCAGTCTTCCATTGCAGGTTCATTCAAATTAAGTGTCATAGATTAATCACAGGAGCTAAATTTAGAGAGTTAAGGATCTCATTTATTCCTCCCATATCTCTACCATAGTTTTAACCTCCAAGGCAAACTATCACCTCATCAGCTGCAAAACACTGCTGGCTTCTATTGGAAATGCAAAATTCTTCCTTGATGTTGGGATGAAGGGGCTGCATTTGTAATACTGTGCTCATGAAACAAACTTCATTCTTTCTCAAGTAATTGGCTTCCTGCTGACAGGAGCTCTAAAGAGATGTCTGACAAGAGTTTGAATTGGTGCCTTAGTACCTTTCTTATGTATCTCTTTCCATGCTCTGTTTATATTTCCTTCTGTTAGCACATCCTTCACTTGGTAAAGATGAATTTGGATTTTTCAATGTCTGCTTTATAAACTTATTAGTTATTTGTAGTTCTATAGAGTTCTCATGCTTATGTAACTGTAAAATTCATGGGTAGGCTAGAACACATGAAATCGTAAATGGTTCCAAGATTTGACACAAGGACAGGTTTTCCTGTTCTTTTTTTAAAAAAATTTTATTTTAAATATGTGGGGTACAATTCAAGGTTAGGTAAACAAATGTTCATTATTCAGGTACCTGTGTGGTTGAGGTGTGCCCCCACAGGCAGATTCCCACTATTGCCTTTTCTTACAGTATTATGGTAATGCTTTCCTGTTCTTGTGTTCTTTGGTTTGTTCTGAAAGACTCACTTGGATATTTTGTAAGAAGCAGAAGATAGTTATATTTTTGAGTGTCCTTCCTTTTAACCTATTACAGAACAAAATTTGGTTCTTTCAGAGGATGGTTCAAACCTGCTTTAAATTATTGCTTTGGGGGGGAATATCCTGGGTTCTAAAGTGCTGAAACTGAAGTGGTTCTGGGGCACATATTAATGGGTAACTTAATTGAATGAAAATATTTCTGAAGATGACTGCCATGTTAAGGTAATGATGGAAGTGCTGAAATTCCTTGGTATTAGGGCCACTTGGAGTTAGAGCTCAGGAATACTCTTGCTGAAGTAATGCATGAGAGAGAATTCAGAAACAGGATTTTGCATCTATCCTTACAATAACATTCCTTCCTCATCCCTACCCATTCCTAAACCATGAAGTAGGATGACAGTGATGAAATGGATCCCTACCAAACTCTGTGAAGGGTAAGAGGGAGGAAATCCCAAATATTTTCTGTATTCTGTTTATCAATTTGGAAAGTTTACATTTAAAATCTTTGTAGTACAGATCTTAAATACATAAAGTAAGGCAGTTTAAGAGACTCAACTTCATAAAGGCAGGACCAAATCACATGAAAAATCAGTAGGGGTGTTATATTAAGAACATATTGTTCTAACAATTGAAAGGCCTATTGTTCTAGCAATTGAAAGGCCTGGATTCCAAGCTTAGTTCTCTTTGTCCTATGATCTAATTAAAGCAAGTCACTTGATCTTTCTGGGTCTTTTTTTTTTTTTTTTGTTTTTCTTTGAGCTGGGGTCTCACTCTGACACCAAGGTTAGAGTGATGTCCATAGCCTAGACCTCTTGAATTCAGGAGATCCCTCTGCCTCAGCCTCCCAAGTAACTGGCACATGTGCCACCATGTCTAGCTAATTTTTTTATTTTTATTTTTTGATAAAAATGAGGTCTCACTATGATGCCTAGGCTGATCTCAAACTCCTGGGCTCAAGCAATCCTCCTGTCTTGGCTTCCCAAAGTGTTGGGATTACAGGCATGAGTAATCATGCTCGGCAGAATCTGTTTCTTTATGTGTAGCCTGAAGGGTTTGGGTGAATGTTAAGGAGTTCATGAGTCAATGAATTATGCTGAGGACACTTATCAGACTTGGATTAATGTGTTGCAAGTAATCAACATACAGAAGCAGGGCTGATATTCTAAATATTTACCAACTCTACAGCATAAGTACTCACCAATCAAAATGAAGGCATGCTATAATCAACCAGTAGCTCTGCACCTGTGCTTGCTAGGTAAATATCAACTACACTTATGTGAATGGTGCTCTAAACTCAAATTTCCAAAGTAGAAAGACTTTAAGAATTGCTAACCCATCTTCCTGATTTTATAAGCTGTTGCATCCTCTGTTGGAAGCATATTGTGATACTGAAAAATTGCTGCAAAAAGATGACACAAATGCACAAGGACTTAGGTGCGTGACTGGATATCTCCATAAATGTGGTAGGTTATTAAAGTCATAGCATTAATGAATCATACCTCCTTGCATCCACACCCTCTATTAGTCTTTTCCCACATTGACTGTGGACTCAGCTACGTGACTTGTTTTAGTAATAGGATATCAGCAAATGTGAAACAAGTAAAGGCTTAACAAATGTTTGCTCATTAGGGCTTTCCTATCTCTTGCTACTTTTGGAACACAGACACAGTAAGATGAAGCCTTCTAGTCTGTTGGTGACACATGGCCCAGCTGACAGCCAGCACCATCCATCAGACTTGTGAGTGAGGTTTAGACTAACAAGCCCCATTTGAACTGACAGATAACTGTGAAAACATGAGTGAACCCAGGTGAGAACAGAAAGTTACCACCCAACTTAGCTCAGCCAAAATTGTTGATCCACAGAGTCAGAGCAAATAAAATGTTGGTAATTTAAACCAACAAGTATTGGGTTGGCTGCATGGATATGTGATACAGGGAAAGAACCTCTAAGTTGGGGAGGTGGGTTCCTGAGGTAGAGTTGACGAAAGGAAAGACAATGATGGTCTCCTTTACCATTTTCCTAATTGAAGTTGGGGTCAATAGTTCATTTCCAGTCCCTATAAAGAGATACCTTGCTTCCCAGATGGGTCAAGGAGCCTGTTCTTGTCTGTTTTTCTGGTCAAGCACACTTGGTTTCAAAAAAACACAGAGAGTTTTTCCTAATTATGCTCAGTGAAGCAACATAGGTAGATTTTCCTGTGGCAGTTATCTTTCAGAATATAACAAGGCTCAGTGGTCCTAGCTTTTTCTTTTGTTGATTCAGAAGGTGATTACTAGCAATAAATTTTATGGAATACTACAAGAATAAAAAATTATTAGGAAAAAAATGGAGAAAATGACTGAAAAACACTGATCTTTTCCAAATGTCCACAACAACTAGCAACTTACTTTTACTTTTTTTAAAATTAATTTTTAAAATTTTAAAGATGTGGGGTATAATTCAGGGTTAGGTATACAAATGTTCATTATGCAGGTACCCTTGTTGATGAGGTGTGTCCCTCCTTCCCCTGGCAGTTTCCCTCAACTGCCAATCCTACCCGCCTTCCCTGACAGTTTCCCATTATTGCCAATCCTTTTCTTATAGTATTATGATAATTGTTCAAGGTCTGCTTATGAGTGAGAACATATGGTACTCTGTTCTTTGTTTTTGTAATAGATCACTGAGTATGATAGACTCTAAAACCACCCAAGTTGCTGCAAAGTCCATATGTTTGTCTTTCTTGATGGCTGCATAATTTTCTATTGTGTATATGTACCACATTTTGTTTATCCAGTCCAGCTTCTATGGGCAGCATGGTTGGTTCCATGTTTTTGCTATTGTGAATAGAACTGCAACAAACATGCGTGTGTAGGTATCTTTTTTTCAGAATGATTTGAGTTCCTCTGGGTATATTTCCAATAGGGGGATTGCTGGGTCATGTGGAAGGTCAATTTCTAGTTCTTTCAGAAACCGTCACACTGTCTTCCAAAGAGACTGCACTAGTTTGCATTCCCACCAGCAGTGTAGAAGCATTCCTTTTTCTCCGCATCCTCGCCAGCATCTGTTGTTGTTTGTTTTATTAATGATGGCCATTCTTACTGGGGTTAGGTGGTATCTCAATGAGGTTTTGATTTGCATTTTTCTGATGATGAGTGAGACTGAGCACTTTTTCATGTGTCTGTTGGCTGGCTATATATCTTCTTTTAAGAAGTGTCTATTCCTATCTTTTGCTCACTTTTTAATGGGGTTGTTTGTTTTTTTCCTTTTGGCGCGTTTGAGTTCCTTGTAGATCTTAGATGTTAGACCTTCATCAGATACAAGGTTGGCAAATAATTTTTCTCATCCTGTGGGCTGTCTCCCTGCTCTCTTGATGGTTTCCTTTGCTTTGCAGAAGCTCATCAGTTTGAGGAGGTCCCACTTGTCTATCTTATTTTTTATGGTTTGGGCACTTAGGGTTTTGATCGGAAATTCGATGCCAGTTCCCATTTCCATAAGCTTGTCTCCTGCATTTTCTAAGATTCTTACAGTTTGAGGTTTTATGTTTAGGTCTTTGATCCATTTAGAGTTAATTTTTATGTATGGTGACAGGTAGGGATTCTGTTTCAATCTTCTGCATGTGATCAGTCAGTTTTCCCAGTACCATTTACTAAATAAGTTTTCCTCTCCCCAGTGGTTGTTGATGAAGGCTTTGTCAAAGACGAGCTGGTTGAGAAATTGAGGCTTTGATTCTGGAATCTCTATCTTGTTCCATTGGTCTATATTCCTGTTCTTGTACTAATACCAGGCTATTTTGATTATTGTAGCTTTATAGTAAAGTTTGAAGTCTGAAAGTGTGATACCTCCTGCTTTGTTTCTTTTGCTAAGGATTGTTTTGGCTATTCATGGTCGTTTATGTTTCCATATGAATTTTTGTATTGCCATTTCCAGGTCTGAGAAGAATGATGTTGGTAATTTAATAGGTATTGCATTGAATCTGTAGAGTGACTTTGGTAGGATGGACATCTTAACAATGTTGATCCTTCCTATCCATGAACTTGGAATATTTTTCCATTTTTTGTGTCTTCTTGGATTTCTTTTGTAGTGTTTTGTAGTTCTCATTGTAAAGGTCTTTCACTTCTCTGGTTAGGAAGATGCCAAGGTATTTCATTTGGGGGGGGGCATATTGTGAATGGAATTTGGTTTTTTTTTTTTTTTGGTTCTCTGCCTGCTTGTTGTTGGTACACAAGAATGCAACTGTCTTTTGCACATTTATTTTGTACCCTGAGACTTTGCCAAAGTCCTTTTTTAGTGAAAGCAGGTTTTTGACAGATTCTTTTGAATTTTAGGTATGGGATCATATCAACAGCAAAGAGGGATAACTTGACTTCTACTTTTCCTATTTGGATACCCCTGACTTCCTTCTCTTCTCTAATTGCCTTATCTAGGATTTCCAACACAATGTTGAACAAGAGGGGTGAGAGTGGGCAGCCCTGTCATGTTCCAGTTTTCAGGGGAAATATTTCAAGTTTCTGTCCATTTAGCAATATGTTAGCTGTGGGTTTATCATAGTTGGCCCTTACTATTTTGAGGTATGTTCCTTCTGAACCTAGGTGTTTGAAGGTTTTTATCCAGAATGTATGCTGGATTTTACAAAAGCTTTTTCTGCACCTAATGATATAATCATGTCATTCTTGTTTTCACATCTGTTGATGTACTTAATTACATTTATGGTCTTGCAGGTGTTGAACCAGCCCTGCTTCCTGGGGATGAAGCCTACTTGGTCATGGTGGATGATTTTTGAGATGTGTTTTTGGATTCAATTTGCTAGAACCTTGTTGAGGATTTTGTATCTATGTTCATAAGGGATATTGGCCTGTTGTTCTCTTTTTTTGAAGGATCTTTACCCTGTTTGGGTATCAGTGTGATGTTACCTTCATAAAATGATTTGAGGAGATTCCATCCTTCTCAATTGCCTGGAATATTTTCAATAAGATTGGTATCAGCTCTTTCTTGTACCTTTTGTAGAATTCTGCTGGAAAGCCATCCAGTCCAGGGCTTCTTTTTTTTTGCAGGTAGTTTTTAAATGACAGAGCCAATTTCCTGGGTTGTTATTGGTCTATTTAGTGTCTCAATGTCTTCTTGTTTCAATCTGGGAGGTTGTGTGATTTCAGAAAGTCCTCCATTTCATTTAGGTTATCAAGTTTGTTTCCTATAGGTGTACATAATAATCTCTAATAATCTTTTGTATTTCTTCGGGGTCAGTTGTGATTTGATTTTTTGTATTTCTGATTGAGTTTATTTTGGCTTTTTCTCCTTTTTTCTTGGTCATTCTGGCTAGGGGTCCATCAATCTTGTTAATTCTTTCAAAGAACCAGTTTTTTGTTTTGTTGATGTTTACTAGGATATTTTTGTCTTCTATGTCCCATATTTGGGCTCTTACTTTGGTGATTTGGATTCTTCTACTAAAGTTGGGGTTTTGATGGTCTTCTCTTTCTAGCTCCCTTAGGTGATTATGTTAGAGTCTCAACTTGTGAACTTTCTATTTTCTTGATGTGTGTTCATAGAGTTATAAATTCCCCTCTTAGAACTGTTTTCATGGCATCCCAGAGGTTTTGGTCAGATGTTCCTTTATTTTCATTTGTTTCCAGGAATCTTTTAATTTCTGCTTTGGTTTCAGTGTAGACCCAACAGTTGTTCAGCATCATGATGTTTAGTGTCCATGTCTTTGTGTGCTTTGGGATAATTTTGTTGGTGTTGATATTTATTTTTATTCCACTGTGGTCTGAGAAGGTGCATGGCAGTATTTCAACCTTATGGAATTTTCAACCTTATGTTTATGCTTGATTTATGGTCAAAGACATGATTGATCTTGGAGTACATTCCATGTAGTGATGAGTAGAATGTATATTCTGTGGTTGTTGGGTGGAATAATCTGTAGGTATCTAATAAGTCCATTTGGTCAAGTGTCAAGTTTAGGTTCTAGATCTCCTTGTTGATTTTTTGCCTCGATGATCTATCTAGGGCTCTTAGTGGGGGTATTCAAATCCCCTGCTGTAATAGTGTTAGAGTCAATAACTTTTTTTAGTCTACTTAGTAGTTGCTTTATAAACGCTGGTGCTCCTGTGTTGTGTGCATATATGTTTAGGATAGATATTTCTTATTGATGGATTGAACCTTTTATCATTATGTAGTGTCCTTTTGTAGCTTTTTAAATTTCTGATAGCTTAGAGGCTGTTTTGTCTGATATTAACATCATGACTCCTGCCTTCTTTTGTGATCCATATGCCTGGAAACTTGTTTTCCATCCTTTAATTTTGGGTTTATTTGCATACCTTGTGGTGAGATGAGTTTCCTGAAGGCAGCAAATAATTGAGTCAATATTTCTTATCCAGTTTGCCATTCTGTGTCTTTGCAGTGGTGCATTTAGTCCATTCACATTCAGGCTGATTATTGAAATGTGATTGTTTATCCCTGTCATGAGATTCTTATAAAGTTTTTTCTTTATTTGTTTGTTTTCTTTTGGCTTTGGGGTTGATGTACATGTGTGTTTTCAAGTTTGTTGCTGCAACGTATCCTCTGTTGATTCTGTGCTCTGCTGTTCTCTTGGGAAGCATGTGGTTGTTCTTTTCTTTCTTCTGTGCCCAACAGCTTTTTAAGTATCTTCTGTAGAGCTGGTTTGGAAGGTGCATAATCACTTAGGGATTGGATGTCTGGGAAGGATTTTAATTCTCTGTTACTGATGAAGCTGAGCTTGGCTGGGTAGGAAATCTTGGTTGAAATTTTTTATCTTTGAGGACTCATAATATAATTGCACATCTCTTATAGGTTTTGTTCTTTTTTTCTGAGTTTTCTTTCTATGTTTTTTACATATTGGTTTAATTCCATGTTCTGGTGTTCAAGTTCTGAGATTCTTTCTTCTGCTAGATTAATTCTGATTTCCATGCTTGTCATCTTGCTATTTATTTCCTGGATGAAATTTTTTATTGCCAAAATCTCTGTTATAAGTTCTTTCAGTGTTGCATCTTGTCTTTCTTGAGTGTTATTCACTCTTTCCATCCATTCCCTAATCCCTGTCGTATTCTGGGGCCAGTTTTGGTGACTTCCATTGTTTAGGCTCCAAGGTCTGATTTTTTGTGAATTTTCTTTGTTATACTTGAAATTACCTGTGGTCTTCCATTGGTTTTTCCTCATTTGTGACAGATCCCTTGCTTTTCTCTTTAATTCTGCTATTCAGTGTCAGTGGGGAAGGCTTTCACTTCTGATGTTTGCTCAGCCTTCTATTCTTCACTGACCCATGCTCTGGATTTGTTCTATTTTGAAACAGGACTGTGGATGGGAAGCTTTGCTGTCCCTTTTAGTTTTGAAAGTGAAATCAGGTAGGGGATGGTAATCTAGGATCAGAAACTACTTGCAAATCATAATGTTCACTGATCGTGGTATGTGTTCCCTGAGACTCACTCTCCACCACCACTCTATATGACAATGCAATGGGTACATGTATGTATCCCCTGAGTCCAAGATACAGTGGCAGCAATGAGGAGAACAGAGAAAAATAGAATAAAATCATATGGACAAGAATTTTTAAAAAAGAGAAAAAAAGAACAATGAAAGCAGAAAGCAAAGCAAAAAACAATTGAACACACACACACAGACATACACAACTCCCCCCAAATAAACTGGAATAACAACAATGTGAAACAAAACAAACAACAACAACAACAAAAACCAGGAAAACTAAACACATACACACACACACACACACACCCCCAGCACAAAATGGAGAAAAAAAGAGAAAGACCATATGAACAAAACAAAACAAAAAAAGGAATTCAGATTGAACCCTCACATAGATTCACACACACTTGAAACTAAAAAAATAAATAAATAAATAAAAGAAGAACAAAAGAGCAAAAACAAACCACCACCACCAAAAAACTGAAAGATGAATACTCAATCATTCACATAAACACATAAACAGAAAACAAAAATCAAAAGAAGAAAGAAAAAGAAAAGAAAAAAAAAGGGGGATGCAGATCAAACCCTCACATACATATTCATGCACACAGGAAATATATTTAAGAAATAGATGAATTAACAAACAAACAGCCAAAAAATTTTAAAAAATAAAAAAATAAAAAATTAGAAAACCCTGCCCTCTTGTGGCAGCTTCTGTAATTGTTCTTCTTGTCTGCTCTGCTGTCTCCTGCAGAGCTTCCACCTCTTCCACTCTCTCCCCAGTGTCTGGAACAGGGAAGGAGGAGGGGCAGTGAGGGTGGGTGGGGCTGCAGTCCTCCCCTCCCACTCTCGTATAGTCAAGGAGATCCCCTCTGATGGGGAGGGGGGTGTGGGATTGTCTCTTCCCCAGGTAGGCTTATCCTGGAATGCAGTTCTCCTATTGCAACTGATGTCCAGGTTCTGCCTGGTTTTGTCCCTTTTAGTCTTGCCCCAGCTGTGTGTGTCTGATATTCACAGGATTGCTAGGAAGGAGGGGGATTGGGTCAGCCCCAGATTCACTACTGATCTCTTTGGAGTTCTTCCTCATCCTTTTCTGGACACACCTTTTGTGCTGAAGCTGGATCAGGGTAGGGGGTGGGGTGACTGAGACTCAGCACTTTTCAGGTCCCCCTGAAGTTTGTGCTTTCAAGATATTCCCTCTGGGTCATGATCAACTCCTTTTTAGTTGATCCACCAGTCACAGAGTTTGGGTCTGTTGCTCTGTGGTGAGCAAGTTTATGCAGTTTCCTGCTCTGTTTTCAATATGGTAGTGGGGTGCCTTTTTCATCTTCTCTGGTGAGACTCTGCCTCTGAGCTCCCTCCATAGCCCTTGCTGCCAGTATCTGGCCAGGCACTGTAGTGATAAGTCATGCCTGGAGCTGATAGTCTCTCCTGCTGCAGTGGTGAGACAGAGCTTACAGCTGGTAGTCTCTCCATTCCACTTCTTCTACTTTTACATTCAACACTACTCTGAGACAATAAAAAAAATTCATTTTATAATTGTCCCAAAGCTTCTGATGCCTTCCCCTGGCAGCCACAAGTCAAAAAGTTTATATGAAACAAAGCCCTGAGGACTTCTGCTTTTTGTCATAAATGACTCTAAAACTGGACAAATATGTGAGGCAAATGTTTTTAGGTCTTGAATATCAAGCGGCATAATCCCCAAGAGAAGGGAGACACTCTTTCAATGTTCCTCTAGCTATCTGCCTAATTTTCCAACTGTAGCCAAAGAAGTTGAGGTTCACACAGAATGCAGTGGTTTAGCTGAGCTGAAGAAAAAGGATGAGTTCAGGATTGGGACTTTGGGCAAGTTGGTGACACAACACAACAGGTCAGACTGTGAGAGTCTCTGCAAAAGTGAGTGTCCAAAAGACTCTCTGCATGAGTGGATGTGTGCCAGTAGGTGAGTGAAAGTCCATCTAAGGAGATGCTAGGGTTCATACAACTGGGAATCTCCTCTGGAGGTGACTGCAACCCACCACCACCCTAAGATTGGAAACATGGGCATGCAGGATCATCTACCATTTTCAGGTATCTCTTGAGAGGAGGCAGCAGAGAACAGCCACCACTGACCACCTGGCACCTGACCTACACCATCACCTGCAGCAGCAGACCAGGCAAAGGTAGGAGGAACCATGGAGAAGACAGGTCAAGGAAATCTGGAATAAAGCCTCAACACCAGTGACAAACGCTGACAGATGCCATCTTTTAAGTCCGGGGACCCAGCAGAGACCTATACTACCCCACCCAGCTCCACCAACCTCCATCTTGGGACCCAGAGCTACCCTGTCATCGGACTCAGAGAGACAGATGCCCCTCCCCCTTCTTAGAACAAGCACAGACACGTCAGATCTCAGTGTGAGACTTGACAGCAGCAGCAGTAAGTAGAGGGGCAAACAGACATGCCCACTGCATGGACAGATTGTAAGGCAGTGGGAATTGGGTTCCAGAGGGCCCATATGCCTCTCAGAGGATACTGTGATCTCCCCATAGTATCTGAACCACAGTTCGCTCTTTAATCAAATCTTAAAATTGCAAAAAGCACAGTCCCCCAACCCCAGTCCAGCTTCAAAATTTAACAAATCAGTAGGATCTACATAAGAAAGAATAGGAGATTGAGCAAACAGAAGTGAAAGAAGAAGAAGAGGGAAAACAGACAGGCACACCAAGTAATGAATAAGCAAAGGAACAAACAAGCACACATACACACAAATGTGTAATCATACAAACAAACAAAAAAATCCTGTTGATGTACTCACCATCCAAAATACCTATATGCGAACAGAAAAATCTAAAAAACAACAATGAAATAAAGCAAGTATGAAAATGTAAACAAAACAGAAAGGAAGAAAAAAACAAAGTTCCTTCTGTGGTTCTTTCTGAAACTTCAGGTTACTTTCCCAAGCATTTCTGCTGCTTTTGGCTGCCACCACATTAGAGAATGGATTCAGTCTCCAGCCCATCCCATCTGCTCTCAATGCAGGCCAAATCAGGTTGCTTTCAGTGTGGGTTAGATGCCCCACAGACTACTGTGGGAGGAGGGTGGATCAGATCTGGACTCACCCTACTCATCTGCTGCTGCTGCTACCAAATCTCCCATTCAGATCAGACGTGTCTGTGCCTGGACCAGCATGAGGGAGGGATATCTGTCGCTCCAGGCCCAATGATTGATCCCAAAAGGACGCTGAGATAGCCTCTATGTCTCAGGTTGGAGGTTAGACAGAACTGGGTGGGATGATGCAGGTCTCTGCCCAGTCCAGGACAGAGAAAATGGTGGTAGTTGATGTCTTCTCACTGGTGGTGGGGCTCAGTTCCAGATTTCCTTCCTGAGCCTCCTCCATGGTTCCTGCTGCTAGTGCCTGGCCTGCTGCTGCAGGTGGTGACATGGGCCAGATGTCTGGTTCTGAGGAACAGTTGATCTCTGCTGCCTCCTCCCAAGAGACTCCCAAGAATAGCAGATGTTCCTGTGCACCAGGGGCTCCAATCTCAGGGCAATGGTGGGCTCAACAGGATGCAGGGCTGATTCAACAGTTGTATTTACATCTGTTGATGTGTTGCATTACATTTACGGTCTTGACTATAAATGTAATGCAACACATCAACAGATGTGAAAAAAGAACCACAAGATTATTTCATTAGATGTAGAACAAGCTTTTGATAAAATCCAGCATGACTTCTTGATAAAAACCCTTGAGCACCCAGGATTAGAAGAAACACCTCAAAATAGTAAATGCCATCTATGATAAACCCACTGCCTGTATATTGCTATACAGAAATAGGAAGCAGTCACCTCTGGATGAGAGTCCCAGGTCTTGACCCCAAGTCTCCTCTCAGATGGACTTTAACTCACCCACTGGCACACACCCACTCATGCAGATAGTCTTTATGGACACTTGCTTTTGCAGTGACTCTTACACTCCAACCAGCTCCATTGCCATCTTTCCTGTCTCTCATACATAAAATTATCAAAGATTACTAAGCACAACTGCATGGAAACAAACTCAATGACCTAAATGAAATTAATGACTTTCTGACATCATACAGCCTCCCAAGGTTGAAGCAAGAAGACATTGAGACACTAAATAGACCAAAAATAACTCAGAAAATTGACTCTGTCATAAGAAAACGACATACAAAAAAAAAAAAAAATCCCTGGATCAGACAGCTTTCCAGTGATATTCTACAAACAATACAAGTAGGAGCTGTTACCAAGTTTATTGAAAGTATTCCAAATAATTGAAAAGATGAAATTCTCCTCAAATCATTTTATGAAGCTAACATTACAATAATACCCCAATAGGGTAATGATCCAATGAAACAAGAGAACTACAGGAGAATATCCCTGATAAACATAGATGCAAAAATTCTCAACAAGATTCTAGCAAACCAAGTCCAACAATACAACTCAAAAATCATCCACCATGACTAAGTAGGCTTCATTCCCAGGATGCAGGGTTGGTTCAATAACTGCAAGATCATAAATGTAATGCAATACATCAACAGATGTAAAAACAAGAACCTCATGATTATATCATTAGATGCAGAAAAATCTTTCAATAAAATACAGCACCACTTCTTGATAAAAACCTTTGAATATCCAGTCATAGAAGAAATATACTTCAAAATAGCAAGTTCCATCTATGACAAACCCATTGTCAGTATATTAAAAAATGGACAGAATTGGAAGCATTTCCCTGAAAACCAGAACAAGACAAGGCTGCCCACTCTCACACTTCCTATTCAACATTGTGTTGGAAGTCCTAACTAGAGCAATTATATTAGAGAAGGAAATTAGGGGTATCCAAGTAGGAAAAGAAAGTTAAATTATCTCTCTTTGCTGACACTATGATACTATACCTTGAAAATCCAAGACAGCCTGTCAAAAACCTTGCTCTGACAAAGGACTTGGGCAAAGTCTCAGGGTACAAAATGAATGTGCAAAAGACAGCCTCATACTTATGCGCCAACAACAAACAGGCAGAGAAACAAATAAAAAGCACAGTTCTATTCACAATAGCCACACACACAAAAAAGAAATACCTTGGCATTTTTCTAAACAGTGAAGTGAAAGACCTTTACAATGAAAACTACAAAACACTGCTCAAAGAAATCCAAGAAGACACAAAAAAATAGAAAAATATTCCATGCTCATGGATAGGGAGAATCAATGTTGTTAAAAGTCCATCCTACCAAGGGCAATCTACAGATTCAACACAATACCCATTAAATTACCAACATCATTCTTCTTAGACCTGGAAACAACAGTACAGAAAATTCATATGGAAACATTAACAACCACAAATAGCCAAAACAATTCTCAGCAAAAGAAACAAAGTGGGAGGTATCACACTTACAGACTTCAAATTTTACTATAAGGCTAGAATGAATAATCAAGACAGCCTGATGTTAGTACAAAAACAGACATATAGACCAATGGAACAGGATAGAGATTCCAGAAGCAAAACCTCATCTTCAACAAAGCCTCCACCAATAACCACTGAGGAGAAACTACTCAGTAAATGGTACTGGAAAAATTGGCTGACTGCATGCAAAAGATTGAAACAGGACCTCTACCTATCACCATACACAAAAATCAACTCTAAATGGATCAAAGACCTAAACATAAAACCTCAAACTACAAGAACCTTAGAAAATGCAGTAGACACCCTTACAAAAATCAAAGTAGGCAACCAATTCCTGATCAAAACCCATGCCATATAAGATAAGATAGACAATTGAGACCTTATTAAACTGAAAAACTTCTGCAAAGCAAAAGAAACCATCAAAATAGCAAGGAGACAGACCACAGAATGGGAAAAACATGTTCTCCAATAGTATATCTGATTAAGGCCTAACATCTAGGAACTATAAGAAGCTCAACATGCCAAAAGGAAAAAACAGTCCCATTAAAAAGTGAGCAAAAAACATGAATAGACATTTCTCAAAAGAAGATAAACAGACAGCCAATAGACCCATGAACAAGTGCTCAGTCTCATTGATTATCAGATAAATGCAAATCAAAACCATGTTGAGATATCACCTAGCCCCAGTAAGAATGGCCATCATTAATAAATCAAAAAACGCCGGGCTCGGTGGCTCAGCCTGTAATCCCGCGCCTTTGGGAGGCTGAGGTGAGTGGATTGTCTGAGCCCGTGGGTTCGAGACCCTCCTGGGCAAGCAAGACCTCATCTCTACAATAAATCAAAAAATTAGGCGGGCATGGTAGCACGCGCCTGTAGTTCCAGCTACTCGGAAGGCTGAGGCGGAAGGATCGCCGGAGCCCAGCAGGTCGAGGCTGCAGTGGCCGGGAGCGGCCACTGCACTCCAGTCTGGGCGACAGAGTGAGACCCCAACTCAAAAAAAAAAAAATAGAAATCACCCCATGACCCAAACAACTTGTCCTGGAAACACAAATCTCCAACCTCAGTCACCGTTGTCCCACAGAGCTGGGCCAAGTCACACCTGCCCTCATTTTATGTATGGTCGCTATACCTTGACTTCAGAATTCTCGAACCCCAGAAAAAAGGGTACAAGAAACCTAGATGATTTCAAACACCATAGCTGGTTAAAACAACGGCTTTTTATTAAGGCTAGATTCAAAAAAATAGAGTTCAAGCTCAAATGTTATGTCCACACTGTAGTCACGCTGTGAGAGATACATGAAATCGGACACACAAAATGGCGAAACACACGTCACAGTGCTATTTGTTCCGCAGGCTTTTTCATCAACTTAGAAAAATGACAAAAATAACAACATCCCAGCAAAAAGACCGTGAGCACCGTGGTCCGGTGAGCCTCCCACCACCTCTGCCCAGCCACGTCCCATGGGCCTGTCTACATGCAGCCGTCCACTCGTGTGGGGCCTCACCCCCGTGCCCACTTAGATCTCGTGCTCCCTATTCACCATCCATGAATCAGACCTTCCAGTTCAGCAAATTTTGGCTCCTTCCCAAGGAGCAGCAATTATTTGAAAATTACGTCCCAAGAAGCTCACTTTTATCTCCTTGGCAATCTCCTCGTGGCAGATACTTGCCAACAGCAGAGCCTGTGCCCATCTGTCCCTCTCACTTATTTAGCAAATATTTATTGGGCACTGTTATGGATTGAATTGTACCCCTGCCCCCCGG